>BMAU01007131.1:0-257500 GCA_019973935.1 Trichonephila clavipes | reverse complement strand
ATTTAAAAAATATCCCTTCTCTTAAACATTATCATGGATATGATTTTGAACAGGAAGAAAATGGTCTTAGAAAAATATGAAACAAAAAAATGCATTAGTAAATAGTGAATTATAAAATATAAGATTGCACACTACGAATATATCAAAATAAGGTTATTAAACAATTGAAATAAAACTAATAAATTTCAAAAATATTTGTAAATTGCACACATCATGTAGAGGTATTGAAATATTTGTACATAGAAAGTCATTCCTTTCCTGGTCTTGTTTGGGAAGTAGTGGACTTGTCCATGTTAGCTAGACCTGACAAGGTTGAGACGTGTCCGGACACTGATAATTATAAATATGCTAGGGCAGAGGCCTCAGCAGTGGGGTGTTGTCACTGATTTGGAATTTACTGAATATTAATTCACATTAAAATTTCTGAAATACAAAAAAAAATTCTTAAAACATAGATCCAAAATTGAGTACAAGAAAGAGCACTGAGGGGGAAAACAGGCTAGAAAACAAAAATTAAGAGATTGACCCACGCTTTGCACAATCATTAAGACAAGTTTTCCTTCTTATCGTGTAGTATTGCACCATAACTTCAAAAACAGATTTTCCCCAAGACTGGAAATTGCAAGTCAACCGAAAAAATAATTTTTTTTAAAACTATTTATTATTTTTTATTTATATTACGCTTTAACTTAGAAACGGTACAAGTTAGGAGGCAATAGTATTTTGACAGTCAAAGGTGTAGTCCTTTGAGGTACTCACTATGCACAATCCTTTCAAAACCTTTCTTAATTAGTATTTCTTCTGTATGTTAAACTTCGCTTTTTTTTCTTTTAATTATTTACTTATATCTTCTCAGCCTAAGTGCTCTCAGACCATTATCATTTTATAAACATTAAAAGTTGCTCATTTTAATATCAAATAATTTGTATCATTGTAATAGAGTAAATCTTATAATAAAATTTCTTAATTCTTTCTCTACATAAAATATATCAAATAGTATCAGAATAAAATTCTCAAAATAAAAATATTAAAACATTGGTAAGAATTCAATAAACACTTGAAAAAAAACCATAATAGCACCATTTCTCACATTCAAAATCGAAGTTCAAAAATATAAACCCGAGATCTCTGGAAACGCATTTAAAATTATATTTTTATAATAACATTCACAAGAATAGGTGGAGTTTCAAGTTTGATTGTCCAATCAATAAATTTAAATATAATCGAGAAATAAAAATATTTTTTACACATAAATTGAAAAACAGAATAAACCATAAAAACAGTACAATGGTGGTAGGGACTAAAATATAAACTTCAAATTATTTAAACCATAATTTTATATCAATATGAGAATTTAGATCAAAATAGATTATTGGATAGCTTTTTAAAACTTAGATTTATTCGTAAATTATCTCATCAGGCATATTAATAATAAGATATTTCAAATTAAATCATTTAAAAAGCACAATGTGAAAATAAACAGTCAATTTAGAGCTAACAGAAATAATTATAACGGAATAAAAACGTATCACTGGGTTGAAAAATTCACTTGCGCTTCACTCACACTTTTCTGAAACAACATATCCAAAACATAGGCGTGATGATTGATTTGTATTTTTTTTTTCTTTTTACTTTTCTTCTTCCACATATCAGCATCATTTCTTTCAAAATAATTTCAATTGAAGCACTTTCTTTTGATTTCTGAGACATACTATTGCAGGTCAGGAAGATTTAATCTTTTCGACTAAACAAGAAAACGGGAATTTTCCCTTTCCGAACCCTCGAATGAACACATCTAGAGACATTTTTTTCTTCATTTTGGTTAATTATTTGGACAAACTTTTTCTTTCCCGCGTAGAAATATCCTGCCGACTTATGAAAAGCCTCTGGAACAATTCCGTTGAGTGGTAAATATACTTTAAGACGTGGTGAGTGGTTGATTAAATAATGGGGAACCAATGGTTGGGCGTGGCCGGTGGTTTGATTTTCTATATTACGTGGAGCATGGTCTAATACGATAGTATCGAAGAGGAACTCATGGAAATCGAAATTCTTTTTATTCACTTCCAGAAACACATAAAGATCCTGTAGGGACGGCATTACAAGAAGCAAACATGGTCGACACAACACAGACAAAGACACACACAGAACGTGCTGCAGCCGCTACATGACTACAGAGAAATGATCCAAGAGCGAAGAGAGCGAGGTTTCCAGAGACATCGGCTTTTATACCTGACGTTGAAGACCACGTGACATGCTTGTAATAAGAGCTCTGATTGGTTACAAAAGGCGGGAAAGGGATTTATGATGTAATATTATTCGTTGATTACGATTAAAATCAGGGTGTTAGTTTCGAACCAAATAATTAAAATATTTCATTATTATTAAAAGAGTTAATAAAAAGAATGCTAGAGGGATATATTACATATATATATATTTAAATTCTACATATATAATACTTTCCTTTCCTCTTGGTACATAGTATGACAAATTACAGGTGAAGGTTGGCTGACCGCAAAACTTGTTTAAACCTGCAATCCTGGTTCCTAAGGCGAGGAGTTTGTCTTTATACTATGTGCCTTCTTCCTAATTTTAGTTATCTTAGGTATATAACTATATGTTTATTTTTATATTTTTGTTTATATATTTGTGTATATGTATATATATGTATAAATTTATATATATGTGTATGTATATGTATATAATTATATATTGAAATTTTTGATATTAGATTATATATATATATATATATATATATATATATATATGTATATAATTATATATTGAATATATAATTATATATTGAAATTTTTGATATTAGATTATATATATATATATATATATTGTACTGTATATTATGGTACACTTAATATTATTTTATTATTTTTGTTCATGAATAGTATACTACAAAAATCTATAGAACTTTTTACTATTTCATTATCTACTATTTTAAATTTATGAATTAGCAAATTATTAATATCCTTAATTGTATGAAAAGCAGAGATGTTTTTAATATTAGTATTACTGATTAGTTTTTTTTGTATGATTCATACCAAACAGGAAATATTTAATTTGTTTAATGTTAAAAGTCAATACAAAGTTTCTACATAATTCCTTAATTTTAGAAGTAATGCCTTCTAATGATCGACAAATCCTTTTTTCTTCTTTTCTCTTGTATTTCTTTTAACTTAAAGAATATTTTCACTATTGTAGCAAAAGTACTTACAATCTGTTGAATTCAGTGTTTCTCAAACTGTGGGGCGTGCCCTCCTGGGGGGGCGCGATAAACATACAAGGGGGGCGCGATAAACATACAAGGGGGACGCGAGCATATCGAATATAAAAGATTAAAAAAATATTTACTAGAATGAAGTAAAACAAAATACTTTCTGACATAATAAAAAAATACACATTTACACTGATATAATTTATATACATCATCTGTGATATTAAGTCATCAAAAATAAAAGCTTCTACTTCAAAACGTCATTAGATATCTTTGATTCTATAGCCACGTAAAATGCATTTTATGTTGTTTTTTTTGCTGTAATCGCATGATGAGAGTTTTTTTATTACGTTTTCTTTTCAAACTTAAAATGCTACTCTTTCAGAGAAAAAAAACAAAATCCAGACCCGTAATAAAAAAAAAATTAGAAAGATTAAAAATTCATCACTGTTATATTACATTTTTGTAAACATTGTCGAGCACTTGGCTTTACTCTCCTTACAATTCAGCGATTATATCAATAATGTTTTTTTTCTTAAATAAACTCGTGCAAAGAGCAGGTACTTGAGCCGATATACTTTAAATGTATCAGTGCTGCACAGAGTATTTTATAACTAATTAATTAATACTAAATTAAGAACAAGTTTAATAAGTATTAGCTTTCAAAGGAATTATTAGTTTTTCAAAGGAATGCTTATGATTAGAAATTGACCCTCTGAGTTCTTTTTGAAAAAAAGCTGACATCTATATTTTTTTCTTCTTATCAGGCACCGCATTTTGTAACATGTTCCAATTTAAAAATTAGAGATAGGAAACATAACATAGTAATTATCCTATTACTTTTTTTTATTTGCCTAAAAGTAACATATACAAAATTTAATACTTATGTCATGAATTTGTACGGTTTATTATAAAGATTGTTGCTTTAGCGTCAAAAAAGAGCATTATTATTGCATCCAGTACATTATTAATATATAAGGCGAGCGCGATAAAAATTGTGATTGAAAAGAGTGTGCCAGTATTGAAAGTTTGAGAAGCACTGGTTTAATTCATTGTAATACATTTCATCCGAAATGTATGGTATTCAAACCACATGCATATATGGTGTTGAAATATTTTATGAAATGATTTTCCAACCATATCTAATTTTTGGCATTTTGTGCTACTCAAAGAATAGAAATATCTATACTATCATTGACATATATAAATGAAAGTCTCAAAATGCAATTTTGTTAATATTGGTATTATTGATGTGGTAAGTTTTGGTATATATAGTATAACAAATTAAAAGTGAAAAAGTTCTAAAACCTACAATGGGAAATAAGAAAGAAATTGCAGTTTAAGAGAAACAACAAATGTAGATATAAAAATAATTTTTTGACTAAACAGGAGACAGATTCTGATTTCTAAATCTATTGCTAAATTAGGTTTTTGATTCAGGATTAAGCAATGCTTTATGGATCCACCTTTCCTGTACAGTAGAAATTTTCGACATAATAGAGCAAAAAGAGATAAAAAGAGCACTTTTGAAACGTTTTGGCTATTTCTAACACACTTGATGACAACAGAGTAAATGATTAACCTGGCAATAGAGTAAAATGAAATATAAAAAAAGAGAAACCAAATACATCACTCATAGAGAGAAATATTAAGAAATTTTTGTGTAGAAGAAATAGGATAAAAACTTACATGTAAAAATAAATACCATGAAAATAGAGTAGCAACCATCTGTGTAGAAGTCTCGCGCTAAATTGTGTTAAAATTGGTAAGTCAATACAAGAAGAAAAAAAACAGTTTTTCCCACCTAGATAGTTATTTTGCAATTAAATTAAGCGTAAAATTTATTTTAAAATAAACTACAGATATTTTATAAAAAGTTTATGAACAGACTTAAAAAAGAGTTAATAAGAAGTAGAAACATATTTCAAAATAAATTTACTTGCATAATTATATTCTAGTTATTAATTAAACTAAGTACATAAGATATACTTTAAAAATATTTAAAAAAATAAACTAATCAGAAGATATTTTAAATAAAATAATATACTAATATAAAAATAGAGTTAATATGAAATAAATATATTTAAAAATAAACTTACTTGGATAAATCTATTCCAGACAATTCTTGCAAAATTTCAAATATTTGCGATATTTTACTACATTATGAGTAACTAAATCATTGTTTCTTTTTGTAAAATTTAACAGAAAGTTTTTAAATATAGATAGGTGCTAGTTACTACCCAGAAAGGCATTTTTTTAATGTTAAAATCAAACGAGTCTATTTTATTAAAAATATTACTTATTAGCAAATTATTCTTGACGTTTAATTGAAGGTCCAAACAGTTTGCTCATTATTATAATTTGTTTTTAATAACTTTAAATAGTGTGAATATATTAATTAAAGTTAGGGACAAAGTCTACTATATCATATGCATATATATAAATATAAATATAAATATATATATATATATATATATATATATATATATATATATATAAATATATAAATATATATAAATATATTTATGTATTTATGTATATATATATATATATATATACATATATATATATATATATATATAATATATATTTTAATTTTAATTTTTAATTTTTTTTTTGAAATTTGGATATTTTTCAATTAACTTACCAAGTTGCAATAGGGGGAAGGTTGGTGCCATCAAACTAGTTTAACCCCACTTATCGGTCCTAAGTCCGAGATTGCACTTTGATATTTTATAAATTTTTATTGTATTTTATAATTTTTTAATTTTGTTTGAAAACGATGGAATTTTATCTTTATATTCGCCATAGATATTTTGAAATGTTTTTGTATTATAAGATTCATATATTTCAATTTTTCAATAGATAATTGTGATTGTTTTTATAAATATAAATATATATGTGTATATATACATATATATATATATATTTATTTATTTATTTATATATATATATATATATATATATATATATATATATATATATATATATATATATATATATATATATATATATATATATATATATGTGTGTATATATATATATATATACAGTCGACTCTCGATAATTCGAACTTTCAATAATACGAATCTCTCGCTAATTCAAAGTATATGCTCACAGTCCCTAGAAAAACTCCTGATATTTCGAACTAAAACCATACGTTTTGGTACTCTCAATATTTCGATGTAAAATTTGTGGTTGGCCAGAATAGAACACGCGATAATTCGAAGTTATCCTATAAAACTCTAGATAATTCATACCTTCAGTATTATGAAGAGTTAGATTTACTTTCTGTGCCTAATTAACCCACCAGCGGTGTTTTTACTGAACTTATTTTCGTCCAAATTGTGCATGTTGATAGAATAACTACTTTGTTCATTATATTTCCGTTATTTGCTAAGCAGAATTTTGATTTATTCCTAAGCCATCTATTTTTTCTTTTTCCGTTGATATCCACGCTTTAGATGGATAAAGGAAAAACTGCTTTCTTTTTTATTCACTGTGCAGTAATGAGTGATGCTTCCTTTTACAAGTATTGCACAATAATTTTGATTTGCCCTGAGTATTTATTACTAATAATGTGTCCCATTTCAACAGATGTTTTTTTTTTAAAAATAAAGCACTCAAACTACATACAAGATTATTCAGCAGAATTGTTTTATGGCAGAGAATTGAAAACGAGAAATAAAACCTTTATATAAAAATGTACGAGGTAAAGATAGGAAAGACAGGGATTTAACTTTATTCTATTTTTTTTTTAAACTAAAAAGAGCTGTAATGTGCCACTAAGAATTGCTCCACGTGCCATACTTGTCGACCCCTGTTATTAAGTATACCCCATAGCTGAGGGTGAACTGTGAATACGCCTTGTGTTCATTTTAGATTCCAAATTTTAATTTCCGAGTTTTCGGCTATCGAGGAATGGCTTACAAATTTTAAGAAAAGGAATGGGATAGTCTTCAAAAAAATGTGCGGGGAAAGCTCAAGTGTCGACATTAACGTTTGTTCTAAGTGGCAGAACTCGCTTTCGGATCTATTAAAGGAGTACAAACCACGTAACATTTTCAACACGGATGAAACCGGACCCTTTTTCAAATGTTTGCCAGAAAAACATTTACATTAAAAAAAAAATGCTATGGAGGAAAACATAGCAAGGAGAGGTTAACTATTTTACTGGCTGGACGGCTCAGAAAAGATTACTCCTCTCGTCATAGGAAAATCTGCAAAAACTCGGTATTTCAAGGCATAAACTCGTTCATTACCAAATACCGCTCAAACAAGAAGGCATGGATGACCACTGAACTCTTTACTGAATGGTTTGTCCAACTGAACTCGGATATGAAAAGAGAGAAACGACATATTCTCTTATTTTTAGACAACTGTACTGTGCACCACATTTATCAAATGTGAAACTTCAATTTTTCCCTCCCAACTCAACCTCAAAACTTCAGCCACTCGACCAGGGCATCATACATAATTTTAAAAATTTTATCGGCGTGAAGTCGTTAAAAGCGTTTTCGATAACCTCGAAAATCAGCAGAATGTAACTACTATTTCTATTTTAACAGCTTTAATCATGATTGACAAGTCTTGGAGAGCTGTTACTCTCCTTTGACAATTCACAGCTGTTTTAAAAAGTCAGGCTTCCCCTCACCGAATCTGGTTAATGTGGACGATACACTCACTGAATTTAATGCTGAACCATCCCTTTGGGAAGCTCTTCCAGAACAAGATTTGACGTTTGACGACTTCGTGTTGGTTGACACGGACACTGCTGTATGGGGAGCTCTATCTGACGCTGAAATTGTGGCTTTGCATCACAATAATACAGAAAGTGATGAAGACGATTAGGAGGAGTTGAATCCGGTAACTCAGTCAGAAGCTAAAGTGTCACTAAACAAGCTACGCAACTTTCTCCTTCAAAATCATGCTGATGCAGACATTTTACAGGCTTCATTAGTTCTAGAAAAATCTATTGACAAAGTTAGATTGAATGCCTTAAAACAAAAAAAGATAGCAGATTTTTTCGACAAAAAGGATTAATTATACACAGTATGTATATTCTTTTGATAGTTGTTTTCAAGACATAAGTGTATTCTTTTAATATAGGACTCATAACTTCTGTTTTATTTTTATACTGTATAAAATGTAGTTTAAAAAATTATGTGCAATTGTTGCTTTATTACATAGTTTTAATTTTAAAAGTGTTAGAAAAAAACTTCTTTTTATGTATTTTGTGAGTTTTTCCTACCCTCTAGATAATTCGAAGTTTTTCATTGGTCCCTCCAACTTCGAATTATCGAGAGTCGACTATATATATATATATATATATATATATATATATATATATATATATATATTTAAATTTATAAATTCAATCATCAGCAATCAATCACAATAATCAATTGAAAAATTGAAATATACGAATCTTACAATACTAAATCCTATTTCAAAATATCAATGGCGAATATAAAAGATAAAATTCCATTGTTTTTTCAAATAAAATTAAAAAAATTATAAAATAAAATAAAAATTTATAAAATATCCAAGAGCAACCTCGGTCTTAGGACCGATAAGCGGGTTTAAACTAGTTTGATGGCGCCAACCTTCCCCTATTGCAACTTGGTAAGTTAATTGAAAAATAGCCAAATATCAAAAATTTCAAAATTAAAAATTAAAAAGTTAAAATTAAACCATTATACTTGAAAAATTAAAGTATTCGCCATCGCATTCTGAAAGATATTATAACATTTAAATATTAAAATAAAATTTAAAAACAATTTAGTGCATAATATAAGTGAACCATCGAACACCAAAGATGATGCAGACATCTTTAAAATAGTTGTATAGGTAGAAAAAATAGCTGTGTATGTATAAAAAATATTTGAGATCCGAAAGTTCACAAAAATTAAAAAAATATCTAAAATCGAAAAGTTCAAACTAAAATTCCGAAAGCTCAAACTAAAAAATCTGAAAGTTCAAACTAAAATATCCGAAAGTTCAAATTAAAAATCCGAATGTTCAAATTAAAAAATCCGAATGTTCAAATTAAAAAATCCAAAAGTTCAAATTAAAAACCCAGTATATTCACAAATGACTAGCTTAAATCGTATATATATATAAATATATATATATATATTATATATATATATATATTTATATATATATATATATAAATAAATATATATATATATATATATATATATATATATATATATATATATATATATATATAATAAAATAATAAAATTTAAGATTATTTACAACAGCCAAAATTAGAATTTATTAAGAATTTAGGACTAGGCTATAAGCTATATTGCTTATTAAAATGAAAGAACAAAAATGATTTATAAAATCTCTCTATATTTAGGCACAATGTAGCCACATTAATTTTTAAGTGGTTTGGAAACCCTCAACTACGACAATGTTCAATTGGCGGTTTTCGATGTACCTTTTCTCAAAAAGTGTTATACATAAATGTTTGAAATGTTTCATAAATTAATGTATTCAGTTCTCATTATACTGAAATGAGCCTCTAGTTATTTTGAACTTTATAATAATTTATAATATAATTTTTTCAAACATAGTGATATTTTATCCATTTTTCACATAATAAAAAATTTGTAAAAAATAAATTTTTGAATTTTTTTACAAAAATCTCATTTTAGTATATATTAGCCATCATTATAAGTATGTCATTAAAAACTTACATACCAATGATGATTACTTTCCCAGAAAAAGTACATTGAAATTCAAAAATTTACATTTTGAGATAAGTGAACTTTAATGTATAATTATTTTCTTATTCAAACATTTATCCCCATTCTCCGAATGATCTATATGTTTTTTTTAAATTTCATTATATTCTATCTTCATTTTAAGTCTTTTTACTTTCCTAACTTCCTTTGATTTTCGTAAACATGAGTATTTATCTTTTAACAACCTATGATTGTCGAGGCGCTCCATTGCAAATACCATGTAAACACCAGGCTCAATTTTAAGTTTTCTCAACTTTTCTGATTTTGATACATTTCCCATATTAAATGATGAAATTGCATCTCATGTACCCATTAATTATACTTCTGTTTATACATATATTTTCTTCCGTACACGAGACCATATTATTTTGTTTATGCTTTCATTGGGATTTTATGTACCTATACTTAAACACTTTTTTTAGCAATTATTTATTAAATGTTTTGATTTCCATCCTTCATTCAGCTTTTAAGCAGAAAAAAAAATAATTTGTTTACATATTTCGCCATTTAAAAAGGCGTTTTCCAGTTTCAATGATTATTTAAAAATATGTTTTATGGGCTTTTAATTACCCTAGAAGTTATAGTAAGGTATTTTTAGAAAGGCTAAAATCTGTGCACAAATTGAAAATGTAAAAATATCGAAATTTTAATATAAGGAAGATTTTAGATTCCCAATATCCCTTAACTTATTATAGATAATAATATAGTGAAAAGATATGATTATTTACAATATAGTCAGAATTAGTATCTATTAAGAAATCAGAATTAGTCTATCAGCTAAATTGCTTCCTTTTAATGAAAAAGCAAAAGTGATTCATAAAATTCCTCTATATTTTCGATGCAATGCTCCTAAATGTAGAAGATTTTTATGAATCACTTATGTTATACATATATATATATATATATATATATATATATATATATATATATATATATATATATATATATATATATATATATACATATCCAATCCTTATTAAGAAAAAAATTAATTGTGTTTAACCCTCTGAGTGGTAATCTTCCTCCTGAAAAGTTATTCCGAAAGCGTTTACTCTTATTTTGCCATTCGCTTTAAAAATGCTACAGTCTTCTTTCCTTTCCCCCTTTTAAAACATGGGAGGTCGAACGGGGACAATTTTATGACTCAGTTCGGTCCCTTTGTAAAGTAAGAACCAAGAGATCAATCGTTTACAGCAAGCTGTCAAGTTGCCTTGGGCAATCTTGTTTAAAATATGTAGTGCAACTGGGTCGTTTCCCCTATATGTTTAGTCACAGTAAAATTAAAACAAAATGAAGGGTTAATAAAGGAAATAAATAGTGTGTTAGAAGTTGAAAAAAAACTATATTTCCTTCAAACAAAATTTATTTTTCTGTCATTATTTTAAAAATTAAATATATATATATTGGTATTGCGATTTGAACCAAAAAAGCATCCTGTATTCCTTTTTGAATATAAGAGTAAGAAAACGCACTCAGTTTCCTGTTTTTTAAAAAAAAGTAATGAGGTAAAAAGAGCGAAGGCCCTATCTCTTTTTAAACAATAAGACAATAAATGGTGCATACAGTGATATACATATGATGATTATATTTATGAAATAAAACCGATCTTTCTCTATTCAATTATATTTTTAATTTAAAATGACATAAAAAAGATTTCAATACTTTTAATTAATTTAATTAAAATCATATAAATGATATTTTTATGTTAACTGAATATTTTTCGGAAAAAATCTAAATTTTCATTCCTAGTGTTTTTCTTTTCGAACTTCTTGTATTCAATAAAAATTTCTCTTCTACATCGGGATTTTTGATGGACATAACACACATTCAGTCAATCATTTTTAATTTAAATGGGGGATATACTTCTTCAAATGCGCATGACAGTACTTCTAACCATTTTCTACTCAAGTTAAATTTCTTATCTTTCTGTTTCTTTTATTACAAGGAAAAATGTCATACATCATTAACTACATTTTCACACAATTCAGTCATTACAAATTCTATTGTGAGAAAAGTTCTCCCTAATTAATTTTGTCTTTCAAAACAGCACACTTAAAACAATTTTGTTCAGTGAAGTTAACCGTCAGTTCCACAATGTATCCATACCTAACTTTAAAAACAATTTTAACATTTGGAAATGTATCCTGTATTAATTTTTTTGAGTATACACAAATATTTCTACTCTAGGGAAGACATAGTATGAGATGTGGTGTGTGGTTTTGAAAGAATGTTTTCGTACGTGTAAACTATTTTTGAAAATTTAAATATCACAGAAACTGTTCATATAACTGCAAAGGGGCTTTTATTTAATGTTTGCTGGTATCAAATAAAACACTTTATTATTAAAAACCTATGAGTTTATATTCAATATCAAACTATTCGCAAAATGACTTACAACTTTTATTACAATTGTAAAAAAACTGAAATATAAATATATCTTACTGCAGTCAAAAGTATTCATAAACTGTAAATATCCTATTCCTCCACTTATTTCAGTACATTTTAAAAACTGTAGCTGAATGCAATTTTTTATGTTTATAAACGAAGCATAAAAGCTCACACTGTCATAAAAATGTCTTTATCATTTTTAAATATACTACTATAAAACGTATATGGATTGTAAGATCAGTTCTAAAATCCTAAAAGCTTTTAGAGGAGCAAAAAGCATGTAATTTTGGATTGATAAAATGTTTAATATAATACACAAATATACATGTTATTAAGCAAATACATTTGAAAAATCAAAATTCCTTCTGAAATAAACGTAATTGAAAGAAAATTGTTGAATTGCAAATGAGTGGAAATACATGTTTATTTAAGGGGTATCCCCAAAGTGAGGCAAAACTCAAACTTAAAACTCAAACTCAGTGGCACAACAATCCATGAGGGCCAGGAACTACTATGCCCATCCTAATATACGTGACCATTGGGCGCTGAGGTGTATGAACATATGTCCCGATTTGTTATGGTGGTCTGTCTAAAGAGAGACCTTCAGTGTTTAAGTCCCGAAGCAAGCTTGGTACTCATTTATCGACCCAATGTCGCGGGGATGAAAGGCAGAGTCGACCTTGCGCAGCCCGTTAATAGAACCCCAGACCTGTGGTGTGGAAGCACTATACACTACCACTCGACCCTATTCGGTGAAAAATAAAATTTGATGTTAGATTCTTATATAAATGCCTAATGAATGAAGGAGTCCAAACTTTTTTTTTCACGTAAACTGTTTAGACGGAAATGATTAATTATGAGCATTTCACAAGTTGCATAAATTAAAATTAACCGTTATAGTTAACATAAGATTTTAAGGGTACAAAAGGTGTATTTCGGCTGCACGAATTAATTTTAAAAGGAATACGGTTACGAAAAAGTAGTACAAATCTATCTAAAGTAGGGTTGGTTACTTTAGACATTGTCAATTACAACAATGTATTGGAAGCCAATTCCACAATTCGTAGTTATAAAAATGTATGGAAAATTACAAGATTTATTTTTGCATTTGTAATTTATATACATATAATTTTTCCTGGGAGCTTTAAAAGCTAGAGCGGCATCCATCAAAACCGCGGTTCTCTCTCTGTTTTTCCAGATCACCCCTGACTAAGCCGGCTCTGCCATAGTAAGCGAAAATGCCGGATTTTGTTTGTCAAGATCATTTTATAGCAGACTGCATTTTTCATGTATTTTAGATGGTCGTTTTATTTTTTCTACATCAATATCTTAATGTCTGAAAATAAAATTACATAAAATTCTTGACATTCGTGTCAATGACCATTATAATTTTTATTAGTATATGAATGTGTCATCAAACGATTACATGACTATAATTAACATATTATTTTAATCATTTAATTAATATTAAGTGTAACATAAAGCACACAAATTTTCTGAACTTTAAAATAAATATTTCGAAAACTACTTCAGATATACTAAATATTTTTCATTCCTACGCTTTAGCTTCTCAGTTTTGCTTCTGTGTAAAACTTTATTGTATATTCATCGATTTTTTTAGTATATTTTTTGCTCTTAGCATGCAGTTTTCAAATGAATTGTATGAAATCTTCGAAATATATTAAAAAATACCAAAGAAGCTATATAATAAAATTTGAAATTTATATTATACTCAAAGAGTTGCTAAAACTTATGGTAAATAATTTTTAACTGCGCGATACATTGTTTTTCAAAATTTCAAATGGAATTTCTAACATAAAATTTCTAGCTTTATACGGTCGAGATTTCAAAAAATATCCAGATTTTAATTACTTATTCAGTTAACCTTTAAAAAAAGATAAATGTTCAGGTATTTTGCATAAATAGATATTTTTGAATACTAATTCGAATGTTTTTGAATAGCTCGAATTTAAAATTGATGATTATGTTTATTTATATGCATAAATGTCTACTGTAAATGTTTCCGTATATTTTTGATTACCATTTATTCAAACATTCAAGTTATAAAAAAAATGTGGGAAAATCTTCATTCATGTTGTCTTTGATGTAAACTGAAGTTCAAGCACTTAAAATTCAAATATAATTCGGTGTATTTTAACAATATATAACTAGGCACTGTACGTAAACTTCTCTGAACACTAGGCTTTGAAATCTAAAAAAAAAAAACTAATAGATCTTAATTAATTTTTTTCGTTATTATTTTTATCAAAGTGTAAGAAGATGTTTGAAATTATTTGATGAAGTTTAAATTTATTCATTTTTAGTGGTTGGAAAATTGAAAAGATTTCAAATTTTAAAGTGTTTGGTGTTTTATTAATTTTTTTGGCATCTTATAATGAAATAATCATGTTTCAAAAACTGAAAGCATTGATTAAGATAAGAAAAATGAAGCGAAAGAATA
Source organism: Trichonephila clavipes (assembly GCA_019973935.1). Classification (NCBI taxonomy): domain Eukaryota; kingdom Metazoa; phylum Arthropoda; class Arachnida; order Araneae; family Nephilidae; genus Trichonephila; species Trichonephila clavipes. The sequence goes on along the minus strand of BMAU01007131.1, from coordinate 242,667 downwards.
TACATTAAAAAAGATAACTTGTCTAATTATATAAAATAGCAGATTGCCCTGACACGCCCCAACTTGTTACAGTTTGAAATTAATAAGAAACCAAAACGGAATTGTAACATATTTTACTTATGCGTTGGGACATTTCAAAACATTTAAAATACAAGCGAACAAACAAACACTTCCTGGGGTCTAAAGAAATTTCCCCCCGATTTTGTACGATTGCTCCAGGGTCAAAACACGGGGTTCCCTGCGAGCCATAAAACTTCCTATCAGTGTCCTGCTGTGTTGCTTCCACTGTCCCTAATTATCTTTCAAGATGTTAAACCTTTAAAAGGGGGAAAGGATTTCAGAAAAGTACGGCTAATCCGCTTTTGAAAATGTTACTTGAAGGCAAAAAAACCCGTGCAGAGCATTTTTGAAGTATCTTTACAATGACGGAATTTTCCGTGTTAACCGCTTGGAGGGTTAAAACTGATTGTGAGTAAAGATGTTTTGATTTTCGAATAATAGAATATTTTACATCATAATAACCAAGTAAATGAAGATGAACTTCTAAATTTTAAATTACAATAAATTGACAGGGAATATATATACGAGTATATATGAACTTGTACCTCATTCTCAAACTCCCATCCGGAGCCCTTTGAAGATTTATTGAAATTAACTCAAAATTTAAAAAACAGTGGGGAGCGCCTCTGGGCTGCGCTGTAACCCTGCGAATAGGCGCAAGCATATTGGAAATAAAGTGTTTAAAAAATAATTTTTTGAAATGAAGTAAAACAAAATGCTTTATGAAAATAAAAAAAATACACATTTACACAGTTATAATTTATTTTTATCATCTGGAGATCATCAAAAATAAAACATTCAACTTCAAACGCTCATTAAACATCTTTGATGCTATAACCAAATTAAAAATAATAATTTGTTTGCTTTGCTGTAATCCTACGATGAGAGATTTTTTTATTACGTTTATTTTAACCTAAAATATTACTTTAGCTGACCTTCGAACTGGTATGGTTATCTCCGTCATTTTTGTTGGGAAGTTGAAATAATAATATACTAGCCGTTACCCACCCGCTTCACTGGGTATTTCACGATGTTGTATATATGTATACTGTTTAAATATATATTAAATATTGTTATCTAGCATTAAAAATTCGATTGTATTGAAAAATATATTTATAGCAGTTACACTCTCGCCCCTTGATATAAAAAGAACATAAATTATAATATCTAATTTCTATTTATATCTAAAATAGAAGTAGAAAGGTTTTTTTCGCTCACTTAACCTAATAATCAAGTGGATTTCCACCAAAGCAACTTTCAGTGGATCTCTACTCCATAAAATAAACATGCGTGCTAAATTTCAAGTCTAAGTCTAACAGAGCAAAAACGGAATTTTTATCATCAATACCTCGTTGACAGCATTCTTACCGGATTCCAATTCAACGAGAGAGAGAGAAAGAAGCATGCAAACCGAAATTTATTATTATAGTTATAGCAATTCAAAAACGGGAATTTGGTCTATCAATACGCCACAATAACTCTCCCCGCTTCCCCCTGGAGTTGATTTCCGTAAAATCCATTCTTAGTGGAACTCTATTCAACTATATAAAGAAAAAAGTATTCAACAAATTTCAAGTAAATGAGTTAAATTCAAAAACAGGAATTTTTCTATAACACGCCTTAATCCCTCGCAACCCCACTCCTTTTGTGGGTTCGTTGTCGCAAAAATCTTTCTAAAAGGAACTTTATTCCATGAACGGAACATAACCTTCTAATTTTCAAGCAGGTATTTCTATTAGTTAGAAAGCGGAAATATTTATCTATAACGCTCCTTAATCCCCATCAGTTACCCTTGGGGATCAATTTTCCTTAAAACTATTTTGTACCGGATCTCTACACCATGAAAGGAATTCGCTTACCAAATTTTAAGACTGTACGTCTAATAGTTTAAAAATGTAAATAATTATCTATAACGCCCCTTAAGCCCCCCGCAATGCCATATAGGAAGCGATATTCACAAAACCCATCTTATAGGGGATCTCTACTCTATGAATGGAATCAGCTTACTAAATTTCGAGATTTTACGTCTAATAATTTAAAAAAGGATGTAATTCCCTATAACGCCACTTGGGAGTCGATTTTCACAAAACCCATTCTGTAGGTGATCTGTACTCTATGAAAGGAATCCGCTTACCAAATTTCAAGATTGTACGTCTAATAGTTTAAAAATGGAAATAATTATATGTAACGCCCCTTAAGGCCCCGCTACGCGACTTAGGAAACGATTTTCACAAAACCCATCTTATAGCGGATCTCTAGTCAATGAATGGAATCAGCTTACTAAATTTCGAGATTTTACGTCTAATAGTTTAAAAAAAGAGTTAATTGCCTATAACGTCACTTAATTCTCTACAACGGCACTTGGGATCGATTTTCACAAAACCCATTCTGTAGGGGATTCCCATTCTGATTTGTACTCTATGAAAGGAATAAGCTTACCAAATTTCAAGACAGTACATCTAATAGGTTAAAAATAGAAATAATTATATATAACGCCCCTCAACGCCCCTTGGAGGTCGATTTTCGTAAAAATCATTATGTAGGGAATCTCTACTTTATGAAAGAAATCTGTGTACCAAGTTTCACGTCTGTACATCTAATAGTTTAGTAATGGAAATAATTATCTATAACGCTCTCTAAACCCCCGTAACACCCCTTGGGGTTCGAACTTTGCAAAATCCGTTCTTAGCTGACGTCTACACCATGAAGGGAACCTACCTACTAAATTTTAAGTCTGTAGGTATAATAGTTCCGGAGATATCGTGATTAGTCAGTGAGTCAGTGAGTCAGTCAGTGAGTGAGTGAGTCGCTTTTCTTCTTTATATATATAGATTTCTGTTTCTGCTTTTTCCACGTGAAAGAGTTTTATGATATATGGATAAGCATTATGATCACTTTAAAGAATTATTTGGCCAAGATTAATTTTTATGAGTGTTCTGAAACATATAATGAAAAATGAAAGTTTTGCACAATTTGATTAGAACATTCTACACTTTCCCCATGAACAATGCTGTGGTTTTGATTGCTGTATTGTACGTCTTATTATGATTTATAAATGTAAATGAGGGGAAAATTAAAAATATGGACTTCTGTGATCCCTATTGAAGGAAGTTGAAACTGTTTAAACAATTGAATAACCTACTGAAATAAAGCATATTAATCAAGATAGCGAAAGTAAATATCAGAAAAGCATTAGAATGATTGATGAATGATAGAAATGATTTGAAATTTTCAAATGCTGCCTAAAGATCTCTATAAAGAAAACTATGAAGCCATAATGCAGCACTTTGCCTTGTAAAAAAGACACAAAGAAGAAAAAATTCAAAATGATATTTGTAGATCATCAAACGACCGCAAAACTACAAAAACGTGAAGAAAATATGACAGTTTTGCTGGAAAATAACGTTCATCTGTTCTTAGAGAAAATTTTCTGTAATTTGTGTCTTTTACTGAGGACACGCACTTTTGGAACATTTTCTTTAGTTCTATTCGATTTTTTCTCAAATTTTCAAAGAAAAATTGAAGTCTTCGAAAAAAGAGAAGTATATTTTCACTTAATTAAATTATTCACTGGAATTGTTATTTTTATTGCGTATAGTAAAGATAATTATGAAATGAATTATAGTTTTAAAACAAACTAAAGTCAGGCTATTATAGTGAATCGAACTAAAAAGTAAAAAAAAATGTAAAAATATATATTACTTAAAAGTAACGTATACAAAATTTAAAAATTATCTTGTTAATCTGTACGGTTTATAATTATGATCCTAATGTAGCTTTTACGCCCAAAGTGCATTATTATTGCATACAGTACATTATTTATTTTTACGGGGCGCGATAAAAATTATAATTGAAAATTGGGTCAACAGTAGTGAAAGTTTGAGAACCACTGAATTAACTTGCAATATTTATTTATTTACTCAGAAGTATCGAGTTAACTTGTCATGGATTAGATCAAACCCCCCATCTCCCAGGGAGGTTTGCTACACAAGTGCATTGCGCATAGCAACGAATGATGCCCCCTCCACATAAAATAGATTAAAAACGATCCTACATGAATACGCACTCAAACTTTATATTGTAAGGAAAGTCAAAGCATTAATACCAAATGAAAAACACTAAAATAATTATCTTAAATATATATATATATATATATATATATATATATGACATGTTTTTTGAGACAGAATCAGACTTAGTTTTAAAAAGGAACTTTATTCAATCATTTCTACATTTCTTCTGACTCTGAGAGGGAGAGAGAAAGAGAACGCCAAAATTAAATCTAAGTGTTTTACCTCTTAAAAAGCAGATGTGATAAGTATCGCGGATTTTATGAGAGTACTTGAAAGTTATTGCTGACATATGGGGCTATTAAATATAACGATTTGAAATTAGACATGTTTATTGGCTAGGTCATATGTTTGGAAGAAATAAATGGGTGATTAATTTGATACTTGACGTTGAAATGAAAACAAATATGACTTAAGGGCTAGATAGGGAATTGAATTTTTAATTTTTATTCTAATTTAATTGTCTTACACACACACACACACACACACACACACACACATATATATATATATATATATATATATATATATCCTTATTTTTAAAATCACAATACTAATTGTTACTCGTCAGTAATTTCTAATTGAAAGTAATATGCTATTTCAGCCTACTGTAGCTATCTACAGCTATTTTATGACAATTTATTAACCACTTCAGGATGAGGCTCTTTTCTATGAGGTGCTCGCTAGGGACGGGGCGAATGCGGAAGAACCTGCACTACAGGACAGGGCGAATGCGGAAGAACCTGCACTACAGGACGGGGTGTTTGCATCGCTAAGCATAATTTAAGAACAAAAATATATAAATAATAAAATTTCAGTCCTAACGTTGTTATTTTTGGTACCCCTTTAGATAACTTCATAAGTTGTCTAATATTAAAACTAGAATGTAATAATGTTTTTCCTTTAATTTATATGAAATTATATAAAAATATATCACTTACCTTGTGGGAAATATATTTTGTAAGCGCTATTTAATTTTTCCAAAATATTCATCGACGGAACAATTAATGAAAAGGGCATTTTCAAATTAATGAAAAAAATTATGACACAGATTACATGCAAAAATAAATAGTAAAATTAGAATGAGGACTGTGTGTGGAAAATCACGAAGCATGGAGAAACGCTAAGTCCAAATTGCATGATTTGCAAGCATAACATGTTTGATGCTGTTTTTTTTTACTTACACATAATTTGTGACTATGCACTTTGGCTTTTTCTCCCTTTTTGCCCATTTTAAGGTTAGGGAAATGCCTTCAAAATAATCAAATAATAATCTCAAGTCAAGGTGTTTGAAATAAGAAAAGAACGCGAAATATATCCGAAAGCAACAAATACTGTAACAGAACTGACGCTAAAACCCTAAAATACTCCACACTGTTAAGAAAAAATAAAATAAAAAAGCATTGAGAAAGTTATTAGAAACGCGAATGTTTTATATCAAGTAGAAATTTTACGAGTTGTTTGTTTACATTTTGATTATCCTCTCCCCCGCCACAGATGATGAGAAAAATGACAAATCCAGGCAGAATATGAACAAGCTGAAGGTCAGGTTACTCTACGTTCAGTTTCAATATAATGGACATAGGGTGCCATCTAGTGGTCATTAAAAATCGTTCTAGCTGAAAAAGCAAATATGCACCACCAGGCCTAATAGACGATTTTTCTAAAAAAAAAAACATATGTGGCCATGAGGTGCATCCGTGGTGAATGCATATATGACTCACCCTTCGCGAAAAGGTTAATTTAGAATGTGCTGTAGAAGTTGAAATAAAGGTTCTTAAAGTATCCTCTAGATGAAAGTTTCATGTATAAATAGAACACACAGCAATGTATGTTACCTACAAAAACAAAACTATTTTTTTTTTATTTTAAAACTATATAAACGTGTACCAAGTCGATTTTGGTTAGTTAAACATTGCACAGCATACCAACTGCATGGCTTATATTCAAAAGTAGGAAAGGGCATGTTTGTTTTAAGTAGTAGACTACTCTTAGTAACTAATCTATATAACCTTCGTTATCAAAATTTTACTATTAAGATTTTTATGAAATAAGAACGAGGGTCCGAAACAATCACCATATACAATAAAAATAGTTTTAAGTTATCAGGTGTATCATTACATTTAATATTATTCAAGAGTTTTCTACACAATGTAAAACGAAATATTTTCATAAAAATTTTTGTATTTAATTCAAATCAAAAATCTAATTTTAGTAAATATTTGTGGAGTGAGGAAAATTTAGCTGTACTCACGTACTTATCAAAGCATTTTTGTCTTTTTGCAAGACAATGAACGGAGAATCTTATTGACGATATTTTTGCAAGGAAAACAATGGTGAAATGACCAAGTTTGAATGTATAAAGTTTTACAATATTCCTCGAAAAAACACAGCACTGCCGACCTGTAAGAAAAATGAGAAAAAGTAATAATAATAAAAAAACATGTTTCGAAATATTTTTTTAACATTCTTAAACATGTAATTATTTTAAATAGCTTTAATTAACATTAGAACTAAATTCTAATAAATCATTACTCATTAATAATACAATATGAAAAATATACACTAATCCTGGGGTTCTTAAACTTTTGATCGCTGCAGCTCTCTTTTTATCAACATGCAGGCAGTCAATTGAGTATCAGCTCACTGATTCCTCTCGACAAATAGCAGACGAGTTTCTTGTCTGCTTACCATGAAAAATTCTAACAACTCTGGATACCACCGAAACAACCATCTTAACCATACCCACTTGCTCCTTCCACATCCACCAACCAGAATGATCTCTTGCTATTTAGGTCACTCAACTTCAAAACCCCAATATTTCTAGATAAGGTATGGAGGAACGCATCGCGTTCCATCTCTTTTTATCAACATGTCATCGAGGCATCTCAAGATTTTGAACCCCTCTCCCTCACTCTCAAGGCTGAGTGATTTAAATGCAATCGTTACCATATTGACACACATTGAATCCAGTCCTTAATGTTTGCATAATTGTTTCAGCAATTTTTTGAATATAATACGTTGTAGTAATGGACGTGCAGTTACAAACAGTGAAAAAAAACAACTTGATTTAACATTCGTGATTAAAATAATGTTCTAGTAGAGTTTCTTCAATGGGGCTAATTTAGTGATCTAGTTTAGGATGGACATATTTCAATTTTTCCATGAGTTCTTTCAGAGTCTATGCAGAAGTAAAATCTTAACATTAAACGCGATACCTTCACTGACCCCTAGGGGTCCACGAACCACAGTTTTAGAGCCACTGCACTAATGAATAAATTATGCACTAAGTTATTAGTGCACTAAGTTATTAGTTATTGATACATTAAGTTAATATTGAAAAAAAATATGTCGGAGTTAAGGAAATTATAGATTTTATCGATATTTCTCTTTTTCTACGTATTATTAAATAAATTTTAATTTACAGTGTTTTAAGCCTGCAAATTAATTTTCGATTGTTACCTAAATTCAGCAACTACTTTGAAAACATTTTAGTGAGAGATTTCTCGTATTAAATCTCTATTGAAGACGAGAATGATTCTCGTATCTTCTTGTTAAACCATCGTTGATAGATAAAACAAATAATGGACGAAAAGAGAAAAGATTATAAAGGAAAAGAACAACAGTAAGAAACCAAAGTCTAAAATCTCAGGGTATTTTTCTTTTTGTTCTATTCCATTTTATTTCTTCTCTACTGGAACCTTGCGAAATTTCAGTGATTTTTTTTCACCCTTCCCCTTCCTCCTCGTCTCGCACATCCCAATTTTCTTTTCCTCCAGATTTTCTAACGCCTAAGACTGCGAATCTTTACGAAATCCATGGGGAGAGATGTTTTGAAGATGTTGTTACAATGTAGGTTATCTTCTCAGCATTACTATCATCGGATTTTTCCGTATCCATTTTGATGAAATTCTGTGGTACAGCTCTCATCCGCAATGGGATAAGCAACGCATTCGAAAATGGGAAGCGAAAAGTAATGTTGGAAAGGAAATATTTCTTACAATGGCTAAAAAAGGAAGACTAAAAATATCCCTTTTTTTGTCGATAGCTAGACATGCAACATAAAACAAAACAAAACAAAATCAATATTAAACTTTTTTTCGCATTCTAGTAGATGCCGCAATGCATTTTGCACTTTGTGATAAGAATAAATGTTAAAAATGCACATTGTAATATGTGCCGCTACTTTCTAAAAAGCTTTATGTATATGACGGGGCTTATGTATAAGCAGAACATATATAGAACTTGGAATGTGTCTGAATGAATATTTTATTATACTTTTGTTATGCGACGACAATAGTAAATTGGAGTGTTAGAAAACTGTTTAAATGGAAATTGTATGTTTCTCCAACAAACGCAATAGTTTCAAAAATTGAGAATGAAATGCTGCAGGGAAAATGAATGTAAATAGTAAGTAATTTAACGTTGTTATTCAAAGTTAACTGCTCGTTACAGAAGAAAAAAAAAGGAAACATTCCTTACATGTGTCTTATTATCTCTATTAAGTATAAAAGACATATTTTAGCTTTTATCACAGTTTTTCAATCAATGTAATTGTTAAAATAACTAAAAGACAAATGCATTGTAAATAACAGACGTAGAGTTATCAATTTCAATAATTTTTTTTCGAGTATATTACGTGTCATTTAACACAAAAGCTCCACTGTGAAATTGCTTTAATCTTTGAAACAAAAGCAGTAAACAGAATTTGGCACCTTCTGTTAACATATGCCCCTTTTGTAATGTACATAATAATAAGAGTTATTTCTTTTTATTCAGTGTTTATTCAGTAAATCTTGAATTTGTTTAAAATTCTAAATAGTTTCACACGAACCGAGTAAACATAAGTCATTGTTTATAAAGAAACATCAGTTTATTAGAATGACATTTTTATTAAGTAATTACTTCTCGTTAATATCTGAAGAAACGTGTTTTCTAAATAGAATATATTAATTTTAAATGGAGTAAATTGCTAAGCTTATTATAAAGATGTTTCTAAATATAGGTCACACTTTTACAGCAAGTTTTTAAAAACAACAACTTCATAGAAATATTTTCCGTTGATTCATATAAGCACTAACTATAGAAAATTGTGTATGTAGTTTTCCTTACACGGAAAGGATTGTTTTTACGATGAAAAATATACATAAAAATACCAAATGATGTTGGGAAAAATAGTTTAAAACATTATGTATCATTGTCGTCTACATTGTTGAGAATGGGACAATTTCCAGTCTCCTAGAAGAAGTTTGTCATTTTTATTCTTTTATGTTTGGTATTTTTCACTTGAAGCTTATCACCTTTTTTGACTGAATGCATTTTGCAATAAAAATGTTAATTGTTCTTTTTGGCAATTAGAACACATATTGAAGACAAAATTAGTTAAAATTCGTATATTTTATTGCAGGATATAAATAGGCCACACCTGAAGCTATAATAATTCTACATAGAGGTTTCATGACTTCTAAAAATTTTTTGAGTTGTGCTTTTAGGAAAATAATTCACATAGCAAAATGCTCAACTTTCTTCTTTTCTATAATTATGACTCAATACATTAACTCAGCGAATTACTTCATTTTATGTTTAATACAACATGTTAATTGACCAGACTTAATTAAACTGTATTTCAAAACTTGAATTTCTTAGACCAATTTAGATGTATTTAAAATGGAAAAATTTGTTTCATAAAAATTGTAGAATAATTTTATTAAAAATATGAGTGACAATACTTATATAGAGCTGCTATTAATGAATTTCATAGGTATTAAAAAAATATTTAAATTTGAGCATTTGTTGGCATAAATAAATGTTACGTCCGCAATTTGTATAACTACAATACATTTCTCTGCGAATAATCTAATTTTGACTTTTTTTTCATCATAAGACAAATATGATGCCGTAGTAACTGTAACTGAAAGAGATTTTATCAGTATAGTTCGAAAGAAAGTTGACGATTGTTGAATCATTGAATCATGCTTCAAATGTTTCACTTATTATGGTGGGGAAAAAGAATATACTGTACTCCGTGTCACTTGTGTCCTCTAAAACTCTCCATTCTCTTCATTGGTCAGTATAAAAGCAGCTACTTAGTCCTCCTACGAGTATAATGTTTTCACTTAAAGGAGAGTGTTTAACTTGAAGGAAATAACACATTCACACATTTTATTATGGCACAAATAAATATTTTTACGGTTAAACGTTTTTTTGTTTTTATTTTAGTGACTACCTTAGGAGCACTTCTTTGAACTATATAAATTTTCAACTAAATAAGCACTTTTTTTATTTGAAATGGGGCATAAAACTAGGAATTCAAGTACAATTTCCACAAAATTAAAAAATAACTTTGAATATATTGGAAATTTCCAGTGAAATTTTAGTGAAAAATTGCAGTTACGCTAAGGCTTATAATTAATAGAATTGAATATAATATTTATACATTACCTAAATAACATCATCGTGTGTGCTTAGAGCTATAAGATTTGTAATACTTTTGAAAGTTTTTGAAATGTGTCCTTTTTTATCCCAGAACTAAGTTTTTTACAAGAAACTAATGTTATTTCCTCACAAAAAGTGCAATAAAATACATAAATATATACACAGAGATTAGATAATACTCCAGACTGCAGATAAAATTAAATAAACCATTTTCTGAAAATTGCAATTCAATATCTTAAAAAGAAAACCTATAATGAACTTAAAGATGAAGCAAAAAATTGAAAAACATAGTTTTTCAGTAAATCCATTTAAATATTTTAGTACAATATAAAAAAAATTCTACTAATTGTACATTTTCTAAACTCACCATATTTATAGTTCAAGATCTCTTTAGTTTCATGTTTAACTAGTTCGGACTTTTTTTTTACCTTTTTTCTGTTTTCTGGAGAGTTTTATAGACTATAACATTTTGATAAAAAATTGCATTTACACAAAATTATAATAAATGTATTCAAATAATTTTTATACAGTGTGTGAATAACATCTTTATATGTGTTAAAAATTAAACGATTTGTAGTACTTTTGAAAGTTTTTTAAACATGCCACATTTTATGCAAAAACACGATATTTTAAAAAATTAATAATTTTTTTTATCAAGAAGCAATTAAGTACATAAATATATACACAGAGATTAGACTTTGATTCATAACACATATAGAACTAAATAAAACTTTTTTGAAAATTTCAATTCAATGTCTTAAAAATATTTTGTGTAGAGATCTACTTCCGGTTTTGTAAATTCAATTTCTGATTTACTAATGATGCTATAGCTTTTCTTCTAAATAGCTTAGATATAAAAATATATTGTTTTTGAAATCTTAAATGTATGGGCTATAAAACAAAATCATAAAAGAAGTTTCGAAAATTTTCACCAAAACGGCAAATTTTGGATAGTCACATAAGAGTTTAATTTAACATTACATACATAACTATTGTAGCAAAACTTGTACTTTGCATTGTGTAGCATGCAGAGTTTTGGGACAGTAGAACAAAATTGTTATCAGATTAAAAGGTATAGAAATTAATTCTCATTCACAAACGTTTTACTGTGGTAAATTATCCATGTACTTTTAATTTAAAAAAATGTTCCACCTGATTAGTTAATTAATTGCAATATACATATATTATTGACATTTATGGAACCCAAAATTAACCCCACTTATTATACTGATTTTTATTTTACCTAGGTACTTTCAGTAAGCCGGCTTCTTTGAAGGATACATAATTTCATCCATAAGAATGCCTTAGGGAAATAGGAATAATAGTAAAAATTATTAAAATAGTATAATTTACTAATTTTAAATATTAAATGTGTTTACTATTGTATTAATATTAAATTAGTATAATAGTAAAAACAAAGATGAATTAGCGATTATAGCAGTATAATTTCATTCATGAAGAAAGTTTTCTTTATTTGATTAAAATAAGAGAGAGAACATATAGAAATACTTTAAACTTCATATATTGCTACCACTTTGACGTAAATGCATAAATGTCGCTTTTAATAAATGATGTTTAAAGTTGCAGCTTCTTGATAATTAGAAATTTCGAAAACAAATTAGATTTCGGAAAAAAAAAGTAATATTTTTTTTTAATTAAATCAATCAAAATGTAAGAATGTATCAAATTAAGGATATTACTTCATTCGGTTAAAAACTTAATTTACAAAATATGCGATATTAGAATGTATTATAGAAAATTAAATTCATTACTAGACCTTTAGACAAGAACAGAGAATATACACATGTGTGTAATTTAATTACTTAGTTAATTAAATTAAATTGTAGTTCTAAGTAGAAAAGTAGAAAATACTGATTAGCACAGTGGTTCTCAAACTTTCACTACTGACGACCCAATTTTCAATCATAATTTTTATCGCCCCGCCCCTAAAAATAATAATGTATTGAATGCAATAATAATGCACTTTGGCGCTAAAGCGACAATACTATCATAATTATAAACCGTACAAATAAACAAGATAAGTATTAAATTTTGTATATATTACTTTATATATTACTTTTAAGTAATATATATATATATATATATATATATATATATATTTATACTTTTTAGTTCGATTCACTATAAAAGCGTGTCTTTTAGTTTGTTATAAAACTATAATTTATTTTATAGTTATTTTCACTATGAACGATAAAAATCACAATTCCAGTAAAAAATTTAATTAAGAGAAAATATACTTACCTACTTTCAAGGACTTTTCAATTTTTCTTAGAAAATTTGAGAAAAAATCCAATAAAACTAAAAAAAAAATGTTTTAAATCTGCGTGTCCTCAATAAAGGACATACATCACAGACAATGTTCGCTAACAACATAAGAACGTTATTTTCCAGCTAAAGTGTCATATTTTTTTCACGTTTTTGTAGTTTTGCTGTTGTTTGATGATCTACAAATAGAATTTTGAACTTTTTCTTCCTTGTGTATTTTTGACAAGGCAAAGTGCTACATTATGGCTTCATAGTTTTCTTCATAGAGATCTTTAGGCAGCATTTCAAACGTTTCATGTCTAACGCTTTTCTGATATTTATTTTCGCCACATTGATTAATATGCATTATTTCAGTAGGTTCTTCAATTGCTTGATCAGTTTCGACTTCCTTCGATAGGGATCACGTATGCCCATTTTTTAATATTCTGCTTATTTACATTTTTAAACCATAATAAGTCGTACAACACAGCAATGAAAACTACAAAATTGTTCATAGGGAAATTGCAGCATGTTCTAAAAAGTAATTTTGTAAAACGTTTTTCATTATCCCTTACATGTTTCAGAATACTCATACTTATCTATATATCATAAAACTCTTTCACATGGAAAAAGATGAAACAGAAATATATATTATATATATGTGGGAGTCCGAATAAAATCTTCGAATAAAAACCAGACTCTTCAGAAGGCGGGATTTTAGACTAGCGAGGTGGTTGTCTAGGGGTAAGTATTAAAGGGTTAGAGATGAATTAATTGGATCAAAGTCATTCAAACGCAGATACTTCATTTAAGTAAAAAATAATTTATTACAAGTTACAAGGGGAATATTTACTATTTACAAAGAGGAATATTTACAAAGAGAAAGACATGCAGAAATTAGGTTAATTGAAAGTTGAGTTATACCTTTAGAAGACGGGGAAATTAATTAACTTTTTCATTTTTGGACGCTTCGACCGAAATCGTGCTGGGTGCGAAATGCGCGAAAAACGTAACGTGTTGAACCGGCGGTGGTTAGTAGGCCTCTGCCGAAAAATTATTCAAGCCGGTGCTGCAAAAGCTCATTAGACGGTGCTGCTTCGGAATGCAGTAATAAATAAAATTAACATTAATAGTCCCCTGAAAAGGATATGACTCGACCTTTCACAAAATGTTTCAAACGGAAAATCCTACATATACACTCAGGAACATTGAAAATAACGACCCAAGACTAAAACATCGGATTGAAATGAAATTTAATACACATAAGGCCACAGATGAGAGATTCACTTGATCTCAAAAACAAGACAATTAAACAAATACAGGGTGCGCAACGACACAAATACTGGGCAACTTCAATAGCACGTTGGACCACATCCAGCTGCAATACATGCCGACACACGGTCTGACATTGAGTTGATTAGACACATTGTAATGTCCTGAGGCAGATGGGCCAACAAATCTTGAACAGCAAACTCTAAATCTTGTACAGAGTGAAACGATGGCATCTGCCGTTTTAACTGATCCCACACGGGCTCTACATGGGACAAATCGGGGGAGCGGGCTGGCCATGGAAGAGTCTGAAAATGACGTAGGAAGTCTTGAGCAACTCTTGCTGTATGCGGACGAGCATTATCTTGTTGGAAAATTGCCCCTGGGAGACCATTTAGGAAAGGTCCTACATGGGGTCGAAATATATCATCAACGTAACGTTGCCCCGTTAAGGTGACATGCATCACAATTAAATTGGACCGGCTATTATAGGCTATGCCCCCCAGACCATTACACCAGTTGTGTATGCAGTGTGCTGTAGAACAGTGTGCGGGGAATTGTACCGCTTACCAGGGTGCCTCCGCACCCGTACACGGTTATCATCTGTCCCCAAAACAAATCGGAATTCATCACTAAACACAACGTTTTGCCAATCTGTGACATTCCACATTGATCTGGCTTGGCACTACTGTAGACGCAGTTGCCGATGTTCCGGTGTTAAAGGGAGAGCACGGAAAGGGTGCTTGGATTTAAGATATGCTTCTGCAAGGTGTCTGGAAATTGTTTGTGGAACAATTGCCACGCCTACGTCTGCTCGTATCGTTGAACGAGTCACTGTGGTGTCCACAAGTGCTTGCCGCACGATCCTTCGATCCTCTCTTCTCGTGGTTGGCCGTCCTGGTCGCTCTAGCCCCGGTTTTCCGCGCGTGGCTACCTTCTCGTGTCCACTGCTCCCAACAATTTCTAACGGCACACTCCAAAAGAGCCACCTGGCCAACAACACGGCGTGTCGACCAGCCTTCAATTTTCATCCTGATGATCATGCCTCTCTCAAACTCGCTTAACTGTGATAAATGTCTTCTAGCACGTTTACCTGGCATGTTTCGCTTACCAAAGTCTTCCTAAAACCGGCGGGTTATCGTCACGTTTATGAATCTTCAAATTTGTGCTGGCTTATATAGCACATTCTTCCTGATTGTAGCGCCACCTCGGCGTGTATGAGCATGCGTATTGGCACAAAACTTGGATCATTTGCATATAACATTACACTGTACTTATTTGCAAAGTTTCGCGATTGTACTTAGCTTCCTTCTTGGGTCGCTATTTTCAATGTCCCTCAGTGTATTTACAACTTCCCAAAAAAAAGACAGAGATAACCATACAACTAGTACGAAGGTCAGCTAAAATAACAGTTTAGGTTAAAAGAAACGTAATAAAAAAATCTCTCATCGTTTGATATCGTTAAAAGGAACGTAAAAAAATCACTCATCATTCTCATATCGACCGCAAAGCAAACAAAATATTTTTTTTAAGTTGGTTATAGAATCAAAGATGGCTAATGAGTGTTTGAAGTGGAATATTTTATTTTTGATGATCACCAGATGATATAAATAAATTATATCACTGTAAATGTGTATGTTTTATTATGTCAGAAAGCATGTTGCTTTACTTCATTCCAAAAAAAAAATTTTATAAACCTTTTATTTTCCATATGCTCGTGCCCCCCATCGGGGCGTTCCCCACAGTTTGAGAAACACTGGATTAGCATTTTCAATTTTTTTAAATTTTAATGTATGTAAGATTGTATTTTAAAGTTTAATTCCCATATAATTTCAAATAATTGTAGATGAGTAATCCAGTCTTTAATACAGTCGACACACACACACACAGTGTTACAGTATAATGAAGTACATAGTATATTATATTTATTCAATTTTTCACATATGACAATAAGGGCGTGAGTGAATGAGTGTTTATAAATGACACCATATAAAGCAACAATAATGATATTGGTGAAGGAGCTCTTAATTTTGGAACATAGTCAAGTGACTAGGACGATACCTTAGCTGGAAATCCAATCTTCTATCAATTACAAGAGGACAATTTGAGGAATCGGGGCGATAAAGTACTTGAGGTGTACATATATGGTGGGTCTGCAGTGGTACAAGGGCTTGGATTCATGACTGCCGGCCACGAGCTCCTGACCATGTCTACTTATGTACCAGAGTCATATGTTAAATTTATAAGCACATTTACCAATTAGTCCGTATCTTCAGGAGGGGGGGGGGTTCCAAGGTCGAAAGTCTATCATTCTCGTTTCCTACTTCAATACACCCCGAAAAACATATTCTTTTATTCATTTAGGGAACGAAAAACAGAGTAAGAAATAAATTATTGACTTTATAATTAGTATTATAATTGACAAAATTTGGTAATAACAAATACTTAATTAAATTTTAAGTACTGTGTACATAGTATTATCATCATTAAAAAAATCAAGGGATATGGAAGAAATCTGGACCTGTGGACCCCTCCCCCTTTGTGCACCACTGCGTCAAAGAATAATCATAATTAAAGATCCTTAAGTAATTTACAGATTAACAGATAAGCGCAAATTAATTATATTGTAACTGTTATCTATCTCTACTTTTATCAATATGTGTCTTAATAAATTATATATATATATTCATATTTTACTTTTTATTGACTAAATATTTATTATGTTCAATTGTTTGTATCGATGGTTAATAATATGTTGACATTATATACAGTATTGCGTCAAAAATAATTTTTTCCTTCTCTGGCCTAATAATCCATTAGTGCGATACCTTGCAAGTTGAAGCTTGTATCGACTTTCAATTTCCTTCCAAACAATGGAAATCAATTTTTAGCGAAACATTCGTAAAAGAACTAAACACGACACATATAACAGCAGTCCCATCGTGTCCCAATCTCTGCATCTGAAAAACGCAAATCATTTATATTTCCTTCCTAAACTGATTGAATGGAGGCAGAGGCAGCGCAATCAAGGGGTGGTCGTAGGGGTGGTCCCAGAGAATGGCCTGGAACTGCCATCAATACGAAGTTGAATCTAATGGATGGTGAGGCCCCGTTTACTGATTCTGACAGGGCATTTGTCAAGTCACTGGGAAACCATATCTTTTGGTAGGTTTCAGTTTAGGGTATCGCAATTATCCCCTTTTCTTCGGAACGTAGAGGGAGGTGAACGCAGACGATGGAATTTTTGCAAGCGCAAATGAATCAAGTCAAATGAGAGAGTTTAGGCATTGAAATAGGGGAAGAATGCACCGTGGGAGATTTCCGGCATGGACACAGGAGGGGGGGGTCTTTCTTCTTTACAAATAGAATTTTCCTGAAGTTTGGGCAATCGAATTAAGTCTTTAATTTTCAAATATGATTACCCATTTTTGTATGAAGACCTTTTAAAAATTAAATTATTGGGTCGCTTAAAATTTTATTAGAAGAATTTTAGATTACACTTTTACCTTGGACTTTAACTGCTAGTTTTATCTTAAGCCTGTGCTTAATTATGCTAAGATAATAGTTAAAAATGTTTAAAAAATGTATTTTATTGATACTTCTTGTTTAGATAAACTATTTTATAATATTTATATCTTAGCTGAAGAGCAAAGAAATTTAAATTACATCATATATTTACTTTTCAAGTATCTTTCCCATTTCATTTGATTGATTGTTTGCAAAAGCCAAATTTCTAAGCAACACAAAGGCTATTTGTGATGGACAGGGATTGATTTACAAGAATAACACCTAACCCGAAATTCCTCTTTCCAAACTTTCGTACCTCTAGAAGGATTGGAGCCTCGATAGATTTGATGCGTGCCAGCGTTTCTGCGTGATAGGTCTATAACGGCACACATATTCTATAGTTTCAAAAGTACTACTTTCTACAAAGCATAGTTTCCAGCAGAACCGAAATAAACATGTATGTAGTGTCCAGTGTTATAAGGAGGCTAGCATTTATGAGCATTCATTCAAAATCATCAGTTTGTCTTACGATTAAAATGGGGTAAATAAAGTAAATAACGACCAATAACGTCGTTTAAATGCTCCAGTAGGGAATTCGCTATATAAACTCTGGCCAAGTAAGTTTATAAACACCTATTAATGTTTGCCTGTTGATGGTTGCTGTTTGTGGTAAATCATTATTTCGTTGGAAATCAGCATGAAATGTTAAGGAATACAACCGACTTCATCCCTTTATTCATGTAACATCCCACAGCAATTTAATTGTCATACGAATTAAAGAGCACTCGCTATCGATGACGATGACAGGAAATATCATGATTTCAAGCAATATAGTGATAAAAAAAATTGCACAAGAATTAGGCCTAAATCCACCTCACCTCCCCACTCTTATTGAGTGAGTGTCAAATGTAAAGCAGTAAATCTCGTCATGAAACGCAATATTATGCAATTCGGACGTCCAAGTTTCAATGATGTAATGTGTCGGATCGGTGCGTTTTGTGTCAATTAATAGCGCAAAGAATATTACAACTGTTTTTGAATATTTATCACACTCACACACGTGTATATATATATATATATATATATATATTCTCTATAATTTTGTTCTTCATGTTCAGCTTTTATATTTTTATTACGCTATTTCTTGTTATGTTCTTTATCTATTATTTCTTGTTTTTGATACATAATACATATTTCTTTTATATATATATATATATATATATATATATATATATATATATATATATATATATATATATATATATATATATATATATATATTATGCATTTTAAAGTATTATATTAAATGAAACTGGAAATAAGATATAATGCGTGTTTTTCATCTTTAGACTTTTCTTAAATATCGAATTTTTATTCATTATTCTCTTTTTTGTATTTTTCAATAATTAGAAGAGAACAATAAGAAAGGATTTTTAAATATTAATTAATTAATTGCATATAATATGGAATATATTTTTACAAGAACTCTCTCAATGAAAAGTTTTCTCTAATACTTATTTACTTATGTTGTTATTTTTGGTACTTTTCTCTGTAGTAACATAAATATTTTCACTCACACAAGTTGTTCTTTTCAAAACAGAATTTTTACAAACTGTTCTAGGATGCAAACACTTAAATCTTGGGGGAATGTATAAATCACCGCCCAGCATATATAGGAATACAGAAAAAAAAAATTACACTTGTGGGAATAAATAACATTTAACAACATATGAGTCTACTCCATTAAATGTCTTTTGTCTTAAACCACTTTTTCGCAAAACCCTGTATGGAAATATACTCTTCAGCAATCGTATTGAGAAAGTCTGTGTTGCCTTGCATTACGGAGAGATAAAGCTCAGGGATGAAGTCCTATGCCATTATTTACGCAGCATGATAGATATTTTCAATTTATGTATGCGATATGTGAATGTAAATGCTAGGGAACTTCTCTTTTATTGATGAGGACGTTTTTTCATATGAAAGGATGCAAATTGATATGCAGATTGCAGATGAGATATTAAGAAAGGATTTCGGGATTTTATGTGCTGCTGGATTTTCTCTGTATACTGTATTTTATAATTTTAATAAAAGTACGCACTCATATTTCTTCGAAAAAGTAATTTTTATAAGGGATCAGTTATCAGGAAAACGAAATAATTAAAGAAAAAGAAATACATTTTAATTATTCATGGATTACTAACGATTTTATAACTAAATGCCATTTCTAAAGAATTCTAAGTTTAGGAGATTTTCTACGATTAAAATTTTAGTTTTACAATTTATTACACTTAACAGAAGAAAAAATTATTATTTTTCATTTCAGAAATCAAAATAAAAATGCCTATAAAATGCTAACCGATATTCAGTTTCGAACTTTTTTTTATTTAAACGTTGAGTTTTTTCTCGTGCTTTATGGATCTCATTATTTATTTCGCTTATCTTTTTTTTGTTTATTAATGTGCTAATTGCTAATATGAAAACTTACCTAATTATCTTGACTTATAGATTGTATTACTGCTTTATATATTGTAACGTACCAAGCATCTAAGTGATGACACTTATTTGGTCTTTTGTAGATTTATTTCCGAAACACACAGGACAGTTCACAGACATACAGAAATATGTACAATATTTACACTTTTATAGAAATCGTAAGGAATCTGATTATTGACATTTGCAGAGAGGTCATTCCTTACGCTCGATGATGGAACTAATTACAGTCTCTAGTCGAGAGGTAAAAGCCGACTGCAGATATCCACACCGCGCTCACGGGTAGAGCTCACAGATTCCAACTTCTCTCGTCGAGAGGCAAAGGCCGACTGCAGATATCCACACTGCGTTCACGGGTGGAGTTCACAGATTCTAACTGCTCTCGTCGAGAGATAAAAGCCGATGGCCGATCTCCACACTGCGCCCACAGATTCCAACTGCTCTCGTCGAGGGGTAAAGGCCAACTGTGCCGATCTGGCTTGGCACTCGCGCATTCGCAGTTCTTCCGATCAGTCCGCGTTGCCACATAGAGTTTTAGAAGGGGTCTCGAGTTCGTTGCATTATATATATATATATATATATATATATATATATATATAAATTAAACTATATTTTATATAAATAATTTTATATAAAGAAACTTTTTTCATAAATAATTTTTTAAGATTTGATATAATTTTGCAGGGGAGGATTTTTCTAAATGCTGGTAATAAGACAAATTCCCACACAATTTACTGAAAGAACTATGCCAATTTTGTTCAGTTAAGTGAAAAAATCGAATGTTCTACGTTTGAAAAGAAAAATTAAAGCATTTGTTATGCTCGATTTGCTATCAACTTGGAATACATATTACTAGAGACAAGTCTAGAATAATTGCACAAAAATTATAAAATATCTTATTTGCAACTAATATTTGCAAAATTCATTCTAAATGTAAATTATTGCTTTCTATGTTGAATACATAAAAATCTAGCGATGTTTGCTAATATTTTTCTTTAGAAATTCCGTAGTTCATAACAGGTCCTTTTTAGTTACATCCATTTTTTGTTATTGTTGCAGCATTCTTTCAAATAACCAAGATAATGGAGTCACCTCAAATTTTATATGAATTAAATAGTATTTTGTTTAAAAATGTACCCTTGTATCTTCTATAGTGCAAAACAAAGAAAGTATTCTAGTCGCAATAAAATAAGGTAATGTTCTCTGATCACATTTTGCATTAGAAATTATTTATTTGCCATGAATTAGTTCTCGTAAATTAAGAAATAATTCACACCTTTTACAATGTGGTTGTTGTCGTCGTGTGTTTATTACTGGTATACATACGAAAGACATGAGATAGATGACACTAAACATAACACAAGCATAGAAAAATACAGTTTTTTTTACAGTGATCCCAGCAAAGCACATAAGAGATGCACTGATTTCCTTTCATAGGAGGGAATCCATTTCAGGTGAAAGTTCGATTACTTTACTCGGGATTTGAACCCGAACTCACTCGATTACAAGCCATATGTCACAACCGCCATTCTAGGTGGGGTAGCTACAATGTGGTTTTTAGTCAATTAAGATACATATTAAGGCAATTTAGGAAGAAGTTTATTTTTCTTTCATGCAGGGATTTTTTTTTTTGCAATTCAATGCCACCTTTATACAACAACATATTTCGATAAGAATCCATTAACAGTAATAAATCGCTCATCACATTTCTGAACTTATCGCTTTTAGGTATTGTTTCTTTTTCCCAAAGGTTAAAATAGTTATAAAAAGAGAATTGTATTAAAATACTTTTGGATATTACATCAAATGTTAAGCTTAATTGGCAAATAGTACATCCCTATGGTTAAAATTAATGCTTCGATAACCTAAAAATATATAGGAAAAAAATGTGTAGAATTAATTTTCTGGCAATTATTTTAAACAGTATAATTTTATTTCGAAATTTGAACCAGTAGAAAATTTTGTCTATAACAAAACATTTTTTTCTTATCTCTAATTCAGGACCATTTTTAAACTGGGATTTAACTCTAGAACACTGTTTCTCTAAATATATGCCAAACGTATTAGAAGGTAAATCTATATCCATACGATTAGAATACAAAGACTGCACTTTGGTGTTATCTTTCTCTTCGTACTTCGACATTACATGAGTACTTTGAAACTCAGTTTGATCTTTACCGAGTAATTTCATCTAACAAATTTTAGTTAAAGTAGGAGTCGAACTCAGAATCCATAGACCAATAAGCTGAAAATGTTATCACCTAGCTGCCTAAGCTCCAATCAAACACTATAACTTCCATTTAATGTAGAAACAATCAGCTTAATGAAATCCTCGCACCAACATAAGAGGAATTTAATTGGTTAACTAACTAAGCTAGTTTTAGTTAACTGATTAGTGTTCTTGTGACATATACCAATGAATATATTGGGCAAGCGATAACAAATAACGTTTAGTTGAGAGTTTAACTGTATCTTATCCAAAATGTTCTGGTATTATAGTGAAAACTAGAACAATGGATGTTAATATCCTTTAAAAAGTGTAAGACAAATGTTTGTGTAGTGAAAAAAATTATTATTACTTACACTAAGCAACATAAATAAGTGATGTTTAATAAGTAAATTTTCAAGAAGGTTTTGTCCTGTAGCAAGGCGTTTTTCATAGTTCATGGTTGAAATATAATCTTCCTGCGTTGTTTTATAATTAAATTCCTGAAATTTCGCGAGAATTCCTTTCCTTGAGAAATTATCAATACATTTCAGGAAGATGAACTGTTCAACTTGAGGAATTTATAGCAATGTATTTATCTGGAATTTCCTCAATTTACAAAATAATTTCTCAAAAAACAGTGTTTAACTATTTTAACAGCTTAGCACTTTCCTAAATTGGAGAGTACTACTTGGTTTGGTGATGTTAACTTTTCTTCAAAGATAATAGAACAAACTTGAAGAATCATCAGTATCAAGATGATACTAACTTGACAAATTTTTTATCCTGAATTTAAAACAGTAAGTAATGTCCTTGAAGGAACCATATATTTCCTATTTATTTATTTTTAAAAAAATATTTTTTAAAATATAGATTTGAAATATATATTTTTTTATAGTTAAATGAAAACAATTATGCATAGAGTATTTAATTAGTGGCAGAATACATCTAATTTTAATATATTATTGAGTTTATCTTGTATAAAGGAAAAATATAAATGCAATTAGTTAGAATTCAATTAAGTTTTTAATTTATATAAGAACAATTTCCCTAACACATAAAATACGTAAAATACGAAAATTTAATTTTTAAAAAATGAATAAGGTCTTTTAAAGTAGTTAGTTTGTATTTGGGCAGTATTTTGTTAAAAATGCCATTTTTAAAATAGAAAATAATTTCGACATTTATTTTTCAATTATGCAAAGTTTTACATGATGAAATGATTGAGATAATATTACTTCATGAATAATTAATGAACATTTAAATGAAAAGTATTCATAAGTTTCATAATTATTATTCGATTATAACAGAGCTGCATTTAAATCTATAAGAATTTTATACTGAATACTTAAGATATTAAAATGCAAAACGCAAAAAAAATACGTAATTTTAATTTAATGTATACATAAAAATCACAATCATCCAGAAATTATATTTTCAATCTGTCTGATGGTGTTTCATTGAAATTGTTTTGTAAACATAATGCATAAAATATCTTTGTCGCATTTATTAGATATCTGATTAAAGAAATATACATTTTAATATTTCTTACTCTTTTGTACACTTTCTTCTTAATAATTCAAAATTTTACAGAATTCTGTATAATATCTGTCTCTGTGTAATTTACTTTCCCCGTCGGTATTTACATTCAACCTCTATACATAACATATTATTTTATTTTTTTATTATTAATTCACTAATGATTTTTCATAAATATTAAAATTTGTAAATACATTGGAATACATGCTATTTTATTATTTTCATTAAAGTTATCAAATTATAATTTTGATCATTCTGTAATAATATATTTATAAATCATTTACAGTCGTGTTTACACATATATTAAAATAAATTTGCCACACTTTCTTAAAAGTAAAAAAAAAAATAACATAAATTTTTTTCAGTGGTACAAAAAATGATGATGGTTTTCTATAATGGCAACCATTTCAAAACAATTATAATCCTTGAAAATATTTCGTGATGTTCTTTTGTTATCATTTTAGACAATAACAAGAAAAACATACAATTTTTAATGCAACCGATGAAACAGTAATTTATTGGAAATACCAGTCTTTTTTTTATTATACCATGTCAGAAAAAGGTAACTTTAGTAAACTACGCCTTAAAGAAATTAAACACATAGGGGCAATTTTCAGCACAACTACTGAAGTAGAAATTTAGGGAAAGGAAGAATAATCTCAATTGGATTTTGCTAATTAAGTCGTTTTACCCAAGGTTATAACATATATATCTTCCCTTAAACTACCCAAGTTATGTTTAGCATAGTACACCCAATTCGTACTCAATAGTGTTAGCCACAATTAATCACAAATATATTCTTAGACGTTATTTCAACAAAATACAACAGCTTTCAACTGAAATTTTAATTATAAATAATCCTAATAACTTCCTTGATACAATCTTAAAAATTCTATAAAGTGATTGAATTTCAACCAAGATGAAGGTAATGCATCAAACTTTCTCCCGGAAGTTATTAAAATTCCGCAATCCACTCGAATTATGAGCTTTCACCTCGTTAACTTTCAATATTTTTTTTCATCTTCTCGCTCTCTTTCTACGTTTTGGAAAGACGACAAATCATATCACTTCCATCGAGACAGGTACGAGAAGAAGTCTTTCACAAATCAAATTACTGGAAGGGGGATCATTTTCAAATATAACTTTTTTTTTCAATAAATGTGATTTGCTTCATCTATCTCAGATATCCTGTGCATCAGGGATTTGGATATATGCACTTTTATTTATCATTTTTTCAGAGTTTAAGAAAAAAGAAATATATCTGAAAAGTAACTTCACATTTGATTGAGTAGATGATATTTAAAATGTAGTTTACATTTAATATACATATATATATATATATATATATTTAAATTGGGATGAGCATTAGTATAAATTAACATAATTTGTGATATGTAAGAGATTGTGTACAAGTGTGTTATATGTATCATTGATCAATTAACGCTTGTATAAGTAAGAATTCTTGAATGAAACAATAAATAAATTTATATTTAATTGAAACAAATCTTCAACTGACAAAAGTTGGAAGTTAATAATAAACAATAAAAATTTAATGATGAAAATATATATAGTATGTACAGGTAAAATGCTGTGTATTTTGGGGCATCACAATTAAACAAAATATAATACTTTTGCTAGAAAATCATTCAAGAACAATTGGGTATTATTACAATTGTATTGAGAACCAAATACATTTTTCATCTAATTATAAAACAAGTTCTTATCTACTGAAAGAAATAACATTTATAACATATACACTAATAAAAACATGTTTTAAAACTACATATGATTGTGCAAATCCCAACAAGTATTTCCTACATGATTTTAATATTGATTTTATGGAAAATAATTCTGTCTCTCATTACTGATTAACTCATTTCAATGTTGAACTCATTTCATTTTTAACTCATTTTAATATTGACATCATTTTATTTTAAACCCATTTTAATATTGAGCTCATTTTATTTTAACACGTTTAACTTATTTTAATACTGAAATAACAAATATTATTTAAAAAGTGACACAATGTGGTGGGTTTTGGGGCCAAAAATAATCATATTTACAATATGATTTTGATATTAAAATACAAAATATA
Organism: Trichonephila clavipes; assembly: GCA_019973935.1. Lineage (NCBI taxonomy): Eukaryota > Metazoa > Arthropoda > Arachnida > Araneae > Nephilidae > Trichonephila > Trichonephila clavipes. Next base: position 216,731 of record BMAU01007131.1, on the reverse strand, counting down.
CGGGTAACTGGGGAAGCAAGGGGATTTATAATAATATATTTAATTTATCTCAATATTTCAAACAAACTTTTCAAATTCATTACAGATACATATGTGTGGATACCAAATCAAATCTTTCTTAACTTACTTCTCTTTACTTATAATCTTTACTTATAAGTGTTAATTTTTAAGAATTTCAGAAGTGGATTTTTTTCTCTTGTTCCAATTTTTTCAGAGAAGTACCTTTTAAATAAGAAACTAACTTAAATGCAAGAAAGGAAAAACACAAACATACATTTTATATACGCAGAGTAAAGTGCTTTGAAAACGCAATAAATATAACTTTAAAAGATATTTAACACAACAAAATTATTTAAAGCCAACAAGATTCATATATATTTTTTAAATTTAAGTGTAATGAAATATTTTAATTATTTTGAAGGGAAAAATAATCAATTACTAATTTTTAAAGTACTAACTTTTGTTGGATTTTTGCATACTGAGCTAAGAAAAATAACTAGGAAGTACAGAAAAGACATAGAGACTTAGAAAATTGTAAAATTTATAAAAGAAAAGATATATATTTTTGAGATTAGAAATGCGAAATCTGGGTTCGATCAGAAAAGAATGGCGACAATGTAATTCACGGAAACATACAAACGTAAAAATTGAAAGTATTTGAAAAACTCGCAGCATACCATAGTTGAGAAAATAACCCTCTTCAGTTAGAATGGAAAATGCGTTTTGTTCACAATTTTCGAACTATTTTTCTTTCACTGAAAAAGGGAGGGAAAAATAAAAGTAAAGTGAAAGAGCGTAAAAAAAGATTTTGAAAAAGCATCGGGAGGAATGCATTGCAGCAGGAAGAAGTTGAACTTAGAGCAGTAGCTTTTAACAAAATGTCTTTTATGTCCTGGAGGATTTTTCAGAACCCTTCTCTTCTGCCCCGAAGGCTCCCCTTCTTTATTGCCTTATTTATCATCGATTTATTTCTATGCTCTGGAAGGGTCACTTTCCAATCTATTCGCAAAACGTTTTAAAATATCGATGTTCTTAGAAATATAACGTGTTTTAAGTTGGCGTAACCCATATCATGTCATCTTTTGATTAAGAACAGTAATAAAAATAACTATATGAGCATTATATATATACAATGCTTTCATAAATATTTTTATGAATGTTCTAAATACATATACATACACATATAGTATATATATATGTGTGTGTGTGTAGCTTTTCTGTTTTCTAAATAGAAAAAGCTTTAAAGTGAGGTATAAAAAATTTATTTAACCTTCTATGTCTTTATCGGTTTTAAGGATGAACATTATTAAATACATTGCTTTTGAAGAAATATGTGTATTACATTTTACAGTCAGACCCGATTTAACGAGTTTCGCTATTCAACGAATTTTTCTCCTGTCCCGATTACAATGAAGATAAAATATCCTATTTAACGAATAATAAGCTCCAAATTAACGAATGATTTCAACAGCCACACAATTTTTTTATTAGTTTGTGTAAGAAAAAAATTGATTTTTTTTTAAAATAACGTTCTCTTTGTCCAGAATAAAAAAAAAAGATTTTTCTTATAAATTGCTAATTTTGACGGTAAAGGGTGCAGAGCTTTATTAGACATTACAGATGTAGATGATCATGGATACCATTCGTGTGAGTTTTAAATGGGGTACAGGAAACTCTTTTCTTATATTTTCCAACTCTACAGCTCAGAGGCTATTTTAAGATTTTAACGATGGACTGCATTCCTGTGCGCACCTAAAATTCAGGATGCAATTGATTTGTTGGAGCCAACGAATAGAAATATTCTGATGAATGAATTGATAATGAAACTCTTAACAAAACTGTTACATTTCTTACTACTTTTCATTGTTTGGAAACTGAGAAGAAACATACCTTAAGTAGGGGGATGTAAATGCAATACCGCAGAATTTTTTTCCCTGCACTAACTCAGGGGGAAAAAGCTATTTCGAGTCAAAAATCAAAAATATTTTGAAGAATCTATTAGACAATATTTTAAAATATCCAGTTAAGTGGGGTGCAGTTTCATTTTCAGTGTTTTAAACTGCTGAATAAAAATTGTGTAAATTTTAACTATGAAGGCTTTTTGTGTAGTTGTTTATTATAGAATTTCTAAATGGTACGTACAAAAATTTTGTATTTTATTTGCACCCCAAATTAATGAACAGCATATTCGGTTCAGATGAATTCGTTAAATTTGTGTCAAATTAAAATTAAGAAAAAATATCTTGATGCATGAGTTCTGGTGAAATGCGCTTAATTGTGTGCTATTGAAGTTTTACCTCCAAAGAATTTGATGTAATTTTTTTTGCTCGTCAAGATTCTTTAAATGAAGATAAAATTTTGGGGACTAACTTAAGATCTATGGTTTTATAATATTTTTCTTTAAATTTACTATAAAATAATCAATTAACATTTAAAATCAAGCATAAAATTTAATGTACTTCACTGACTAACTTTTCATTGGTCGTATAATCTGCAACATTTTTCATAAATGTTTATACTATCTATTATCAGCGAACTTTAGATTCAGTAAGTAAGTCAGGTAAACGGAGTGCGAGTTCTAACCTGTATTTTTAATAAGCTAATAAGGATTAAACCACTTAAAAAAATCCCTACCAGTTAATACATATTTATGCTTAACGAAAGCCTAAGAGATGAAAAAGATAGCATTATCTTGAGCTAAGCTGAATAAATAAATGTACAACAATGGATGATGATAAGTGTTACTATGTAATTTGGGAAGTAAGATATTATCTTGTCTAATGTTATTGCATTTAAAGTAAACTTTGTGCCATAGTATTAGTTTGTGATTTTCTTTTTCAACAGAGTAGGCACTCACAATCCAATTCATTTTTTCCCAATTTCATCCGAAATAATTGTTCTTTACTACGTGTGAAACATATTTTCTACATTCTCATACATATTAAAAAAAGTTTAGGAAACGAGAATGAAAATACTGGACACATATAAGGGATAGAAATAAAAAAATAACGTTTAAAATGAAATAAATATCAATAAAAGTTAATATTAGAAAAAAATACAACTTAAAGAATGTTTCTTCTTTTTTTTAGAAAAAATAGAAAATGCATTTTATTTAAAAAAAATATCAATTGAAATTTATAACTTAATAAAGGATAACTTCATTGTGCGTATGTTCCTGACCCTTTACGTACTGGAGGGTTTTAAAAAACACGATCGAAAAGCTACGAGGAGTGCGATTGTGCTTCTCTGATTACTTCTCAAAAATTCATTAAAAATATATAATTAAATTAGTAAAAAATATTAAATTATTAAATTGCAATTATTTAAAATTGTTAAAACTGATTATTACGATTGCCTGAAAGTCAGAATGCGTTTTGCAAAATTGTGAGGACTCCGTTGGTTGTCTGCATCAGTTAACACTCTGGCATTTCTTTTTAAAGAATTCTGAAGAGCACGAAATTAATTTGTGGTACGCAAACATTTAAAGGTATATTAATTTGTATGTTCATTCATTGTTTGATATGTAAGTAGAAATCTCTATGTAGGTTATATACAATTGGTTTTAAGTTCGAAGAATATCCACATAGACTAGTTTTACTTTTCTATTTTTTATTAAAAAAAAATTAGGGAGCCTGTTTTCTATTAAATGTCCATATCTACAGAGCACTTATATTTTAACTTCTAAGCACTTGAAAGAAATTTCCTCATTTACATTTTAAATTAATGAAATCACAAAATAAAAAAAAAGTTTATTTTAATAAGTTTCCTCTTGCTTTAATAAAAAAACGATCAATTACATTAGCCGTCGCCTTGCGTCGTCAAAAGAAATGCACACAAACCATTCTTTTCTTTTCAATAAACATTCTTTTGAACATAACAATCATTTTTATGATTATTCTTCAAAAATGACTTTTTTTCTCAATCCATAGGAAACATGTATTTATTTTACTTTTCCCGCGAGGAATGAAAAAATTCTCCCTCCAACTCAAAGCGAAAAAAATAAAATAATAACATTTAACAAAAGGACTGTGATTTCTTTTCTTCTATACACGACATAACTTCATCAAATGTACATGCAAAAAATCAGAAATAATTATTATAAATGACAACATTTTTTCATTGCTCATTGTGTTTGAAAACCCTAATCAAAACTTGGATATATACATCTCATTTAAGCCAAAAGAATAACAATTAAAAGTAAAATTAAATTGAAAACATGCCCCCGGGATGAAAAGTATACGATGTAAAAACCACGAAGAAAGAGTCTTTCGCAAAAGAAAAAAATAAAGAAAAAGAAACTTTATAATTAAGCACTTTCAAAATTGAAAGTAATCCCAAAGCAGAAAAAAAAAATTAAGAAACCTTGTAAAATTCTAAATGGGGCTTTTAATAAGATATGGAAAAAAGTAGTTTGAGTAAAACTATTTAAAAACATAGAAACCAACAGAACTTTAATATACATAGTCAAATGTTATGAAAATAAATTTTGGTTGACTAATTAAATATTTGGAATTGATTATTCCAATTTTATGCATCAGATAAGTTTAAATCTATATAAAATTATGTTTACAAAACATTTTTAAGGTGAGGCATTTTTTATTTCTATTGTGATTATTTATTAATTATATGAAACACCAATCTTTTAATTAAATGTTTTTTCAGTATTAATTAAAATGGATGAATTTCTTATAATCGCAACTGTTTATTTTTAATCGATATTTTCTAATAACTTTATATAGCCTCTATTATTCTTAGTAATTATTATAAACTGAATTCCTCGCTCATCTTAAAATTAAAATAATGTTACAGTTTGAAAAAAAATTATTGCTGATTATAAAAACGTAATATAATTTCTATAATTAGAAGATTTTAAAAACATTTATATAAATTTATATTGATTGAAAATTTGCTAAAAAATGTACATTGTTTTCAAAAACATCATGGATAATGGTTTGCAAGAGAAACAAATGTAATTGCAAACATCTCTTAAAACATAAACAATTTATTTATAGAGAGACAATAACTCGTTCTTTATTTTATTAAAGTATACAATCATTTTTATTTTACATGATTTTTTTTATTTTAAAACTATATGAAAATACCAGTTTCTAAAGTTCCATTGTTATTCATGAATATTTACCTGGGAAAATTTTTAATACCAGTTTTAGCATTTTTCATTAAAACGCTGAATTATGCGAGGAACTTCAATTGCTCAGATTTTTTCTGTAATGAGAAATTAGATCATAAGAACGTACTTTTGTAACTAATGCAACTATGCAATAATTAATTATGCTGAAGTACGTAAACTATATACTAACTTTAAATAAATAATATTTTTTTCTTAATATTGAGCTTTATATATACACTCTATAAGAAGAAAAGACGAGTAAAAAGTTAAGAATTTATTTTATACGGAGAAAAATAAAGTATTTAAACCAAAAATAATCAAAATAAGCAACTCTATAGTATAGGGAAGTAAGAATGTACAAAGCGTGTTCTGAAACTAAGTACCGTTTCGTGCTACCACTATCAAAACGGTAGTACCACGGTTCAACGATTGAGCACACGTGTCTCTGCTCAAGTTTCCTTCCAGAGACACCATTGCAACAGGATTGCGTCAAGTGTTTAAAACCGGGAGATTCAACTTTTTTTCCCGTTGGGCCGCATACAGATGCCAGCTATTTCATGCGGACCGCATCATGACGATAAAAGGGGGGTATAATGTGAAAAATTGATCAAAATATTTTAACTCTTGAATTGTTTTTTTTAATTACAATTTTTTATATTTTTTATTTTTGTCACCAACACTGAATTAGAAGTATTTTAGCTATCCGCGTCTACGTTCAGCACCATGATTTTAAAAAAGCGCATAAATGGATAATTGTCATCATATTTAGTGTCAATCACAGTACAATATATGCATAAACTTGTTTTAAGTACATTTTGGCAAAAAAAAATATTTACATAGAATATTTTGACTAAAAATTAACTTAGAATAATACTTTTTCAGAATGTTCTTATGTGAAAAATGCTTCTATTATAATAATATTTTGCCTGTATATAGCTCAGACCTCTCCACAGAGGCTCAACTAGGATTTCTGAAAAATTCACATTATTTTCAGAGTTACCACCAATTGAAATTGTGAGTACCAATTTAGAGTTACCACCAATTTTTTTCCTTAAAATTGCTCCCCTCTGTTATCGTAAAATATGGAGAAACCCACTTCGAAGTTATCGTAAAATATGGAGAAACCCACTTCTAAGTTATATATTTCAAAAATTCTAGTTGAGCCTGTGTACAGAGGTCTGAGCTATATACAGGCGAAAGCAAAATATTATTGTAATAGAAGCAGTATTCACAAAAGTAAAACGTTTTGAAAAAAAGATTATTCTGAGTTAATTTTTAGCCAAAATATTGTATTTAAAAATATTTTGTAAAAATGTACTTAAAACAATTTTATGCATGTATTCTAATCTGAGTGACACTAAATATCCTGAAAATTATCCATTTATGCGCTTTTTTAAAATCACGGCTCCGAATGTAGTCGGATACATTAATAAACATTAGTTAACACTTTCTGCATCAGTAAACGGTTTCATATGATTACTAATAATACAGCGAACTTCATAGGATGTCTTTCTTACTCCCTGTGATGTTACCAATGACAAATCACTTTGTTGTTGTTGCAAAGATCATTCAAGAAATCCTATTTTTTGCCTCTTGAAAGAGATCTTCGAAAGAGATCTGTCATTGAATGATTCATGTGAATTGGTAGTTTTTGAATGCAGCACTTCCATGACAAATCAAACAATTACTGATCCACATTTGTTTTTCACCACAAAATAGTCAACCATCCAATCGTCTTGGAACGATATATATTTTCTTCGAATATTTTTGCTTTCAAGATATGAAAGATAGTTAAAAATTAGTTCCTCCCATAAAACTGCCACTACTCCTCTGTTGTCTGTTATCACTAAACGTAACCATTACAAATAAAAAAAGAATATCAGTTCGTTCTCGAGGGCAAAAAACAAAATTGATCTATCTGACTCTTTGACACTAAATCTTTAATATACTGTTTTCAAATAAGTTAATTTTCCACAGCAATGGTCACCGAGCGGGCCACTTAAAAATTCTCGGTGCACCGTAGGTTGAGTTTCGCTGATTTAAAATGTTTAAGACGATTGCCGGTCCCACCGACTATTGAAGATTTATGGTAGAAATGTAAAGAAAATGGAGTGGTGTAAAAGTGGGTTCGATGAGGGGTGCACTTATGTTCATGTGGAAGCATGGTGTGAGCAACCTTCTGTTGATAATGCTTGTTTGGTTGAAACAGTGAATGAGAAAAATCCTTAAAACACACAGAGAGACGTATCTCTATGAGATTGTTCTGTGGTGAGTTTCCACAATGTTCAAAATCTGGTCACATACTGCATTTTTCCTTGAAGAGGGGTCATACAAGTTGGTTTATCGAAATGAAAAACCCTTGAGCAATGGTAATACTGTGTAAAAAGAATGCTTTGAAAAATATTTATTTTGTTAGTTTTTAAAATGTGGCTTCGTAATATCATAATGTATTTCTTTTCAATTTTAAAAAATGCGAACATTTCAGTTTTATTTCGTATTGTTTGAAAAAATATTACATAAAGTTGCACTTACATCTAGTTGAAAGATTTAGAATAATATATATTCACAAAGTTCGATAAAGCTATACAGAATTACTATCTTTCTCTCAGTTATTAATAAATACTTAAATTTTTGCTATTAAATACGATTTAAATAAATTTCTACTTGAAAAAAATAATCCGACTCGCACTCATTCTTGATTTTGTATAAATAATACATTTGTCGAGAACGAATAGATTGTTATGTTGTCTACTCTTGAATTGAATCGTTATTATCTCCATTTAATTTTTCGCCATAAGAAATAGAAGGAAATGATTATTTGGTATTTCTATGTTTTCTTTACAATTCAAATGAAACCTAACTTCTTTTAATACATTTTATCGAGCCTTATTTTCATAATGTTCACTAATACTATAGCTGTAATGATAAATGATACAAGAGTCAGAAAGGAGAGAAGAGTCCAGTTTTAATTTTTGTATAGTAAAATTTTATTGATTAGTTGTGTTTTTTCAAATAAACATTGAAATATAAATGTTACAAACTATTAAGAATCTCTGCTTGTGTATGACGAAATTTTATTTTGCCAATTAATTTTTTTTCACTGATAATAATAATATACTTCTTACACACTTGCTGAATTTTAATATTTCATAGTACTTCAGATACATTGTCTATTTTTATTTATTGCCTATTAAACTGTTTAACTTAAAAGTTTATTTACCTTTTCTATGTGCAGTCAATAAAGCTTCCACATGTAAGATTATAGACCGCAATAATTATTACATAAATATTTCTAAAATGCTTCAATAGTTTTTTTTTTCAGGAAAAGAAAATATATCCTAAATTATTAATTTCAATAGAAAATGCAGCCAATTTGCTGTACATTTATACAAAATATAGTACATTTGCTTATAAAATAAAACAAAAATAGTTTTAAATGTGTTGAAATATATATAAAGTCGCAGGTGTGAGGACAGTTGCACAATTAATCTACCGTTTTTCTTTCAAACACTTTTTTCCCAGTTTTAAATTTGTAAAGCAAGATCTTTTGTTTTTCTTTGCAATTACGCTTATATTGAACTCATTAGAAGAATTGTGTAATGAAATTTGCATCACTTATTCTGTAACTGATATACGTTCTCCACAAAAATGAGCCAGAAAAAAAGGAAATTTAACTTCTTTATTTTATTTTTTAAAAAAAATATTCTTTTCCAATGTTTTGCTCTTCCCCACATAAGTAATGGATATCTCTTTAAATTTATTTTTATCTTATGTTTTTTTAATTTTATTTTCCCCATCAGAGTCTCAGTCCAAATTCAAATCATTAGAGGGTCTGTTGATCCGACCGAATTATCATGTTGCAAAAGAGGGAGAAAAAAAAGTGTTAACTACTTTTAATGCATGGGGAAAAAGAGTTCTGAAAACGCTTAATCTTCAGTGTGGCTTTGGAGTGCATGAAAAAAGTTGATATACTTTTTCCCCACGTGTCAGCACAGACCCACTTTATTGGTATTTTTTCTGTCGTCGACCATTTTTTTGCTGAAGACTGCTTGTGCATTTCCTGCTCTTTGAATCTAGTCAAGTCGTAAAAATTAAAATGGATAAAAAGAAAAGTGAAGTAAAAATATTAAGTGGACGATTCGAGTTTTTGAAAAAAAAAGTTAAAAATGTATAAAAAGAGGGAATAAGAAAAAATGTTGTAAAATGTGTTGAGAAAAAAAAGGTGAATGAGTGATATGTTGAATGGAAGCAAAGGGAAAAACGCCGGAAACATGGAATGGTTGGGGCACCTATATATAGGAATGAGGCGTTTTAGAGGGTTTGAATCAAAGAGAGTTAAAACTCAAGAGCGTGAGGGACAATCAGAGAAATAAAAAAAGTATAATGACTTGGCGAACGACCAAGTTCCTTTCTTCAGAGTAGTTTCTTTTCTTTTCAAATAAAACACTAAAAAGGAAAGATGAGATGAAGTAAGGAAAAAAACTAGTTTTAAGTGTTGATGCTTCAAGGCATGAATTCAGACATCTGAAAGGAATCCGTAATTTACCGAACAATATTTCTTTTTTCGTACAAAAGAAATTTTTGGTTCAAAAAAATGCTCTATTTATGTTTAGTGAAAGTAGATACGAGATTGCAAAGAACTATTAAAATATTCCTCGAACGACTCACAAATTAATTTTATAGAATTTCTTTCATACGTTAATGGAAATAATGTTTAAGATTTATTTACAAATGTAATATTATACATAAGACCAGATAGTGTAAAAGCAATGCCCTTCGTTACGCATGTCGTAAAAAATCATTTATCACTAACGCCAGGATGTAACTTAAGAAATGGTAGAAAAAAATGTAACTAAAATAAATACTAAAATATGTAAAAGCAACATTTTTAACACAGGAAAACGTAGCAAGTATGTAAAAAAAAGTAACGAAATCGAATAAGTTACTTCATTTTAAATTACTACCTCAATAATTCAATGCATACTACATTTTAAACAGATGTCATACTTTAAAAAGAATGATTTATATGTATTACACATAACGTTATTTTTCTGCTGAACTTTTTTTTAAAATAAAAATTCTTATATCTAAAAATTATATATTTGTAATATTGCTTAAACAGGCTTCAAAACTTTCATTCAGGAAACAAAAAACTATTTAGCGATAGTAAAATAACATTTATGTTGCTTTTCTGGAACATTATTACAAAAACTTTTACGTGACCAACTTATATGTTGCGGTACTAATTTGAATTAAGAGAATATCAATGCAGCTTAACAAAATTAAATGCAAAAATATTTTGGTGAATTTTTGAACAATCACACGTACATTATTTCTATAATATTAACGTTATTCATACCTAAAAAGAAAATTTTTTGTTACTACCTAATATTCTATGTGAATAAGGAGGAGGATAAAACACGTAAAAAATGAATTCAACTCAGTTTGAAAAATTATTAAAAAGAATAACTTTAATATCTATAAGTAAAAGGATTAACAATATAATAAAAACAAAACCTAATTAATTTATCCATTCTTTCTAGTATTTTCTCATTATAATTATGTTTCTTTAATTTGTGGTAAATATTTATGTTATGTTTTAACTGTATTTTTATTGGAGATTATATACTAACTTTATTTATCTTTCTTCTTTAGGTAAGTGGAGATGAATTTTTATACTCTGAATTGGGGTATATTTTCCAGATAATAGGTAATGGTAAAAAAATTTAGCTGATTTTGGTCGTTGTAGTTTGTACTTCCATTTTAACAAATTAACTAATTAAATACATAGAAGTTTCTCTTGAGTTTCTATTTGTCTTCTTACCAGTATTGAGAACAAATAAATTTTAAAAAGTAATTATATCAAACAATAGTATTTTTAATTCAAAATTTTAATTATATGCTCGAAATTAAGTCTAAAATAGAAAAGAAATTTTATTTTTAAAAACAAATTCAATTATTACGTTGTACTAAATTAATTGTAGAGTCAAAGTTTTAAAGTATCTGCTACATCGAAATTAGAATTAAGTATTTATGAAAATTAAAGTAAAGTAGTACAATGTAACACATAACTATTTACGAATATAAGCATTACTAATTTTAATTAATATATTAGTGTGAGATTAAGATATTTCAATTTTTTTCCATTCCCTCTATTAAAAAAATGATATTTAGATTCATATGTCATTCTTAAATATAAGATTTACATCAGACATTGCAGAATTGTTGCTCCTATATTATCTTAAACTTTAAAGAGATACATATATAAATCTTATAACGATGTGCAGATGTTTCTTCTAATTGCCGCAGATCTCTCAACATGATCTCAACTCTGCTTTAACCGTAATATTTTTCATTTACTTCTTCGAAGTATTAAAAATATGAAATATTGAAGTTACAGTAAGCAATGACAAAATTCGGAGCATCTGGTTATATTTAATTAAATTTGCATGTAAAATTATATGTTTGTTTAACCATGTAAGCTTTAATGAAGGTTTTCGTAAAATGTATTTAGTATTAACAAAGTATTTCATGTATGCATTGCAATATTTCGTCAGAATTATATATTCGTAAAAAGGCATGTGCTAATAAATTAAGCAAATTGTTATACATATTCAAATCAGTTTTAACAATATACTATGCAAGTGACCAACTCATGTTTAGTTACTATTATAATCTTTTTAATAAAGATTTGAATTTTTAAATACCTTCAGTTCTTATGCTATATTTTTAGCAAAAAGGATTATCACGTAGATGAATAACATATCACATATTTTACCGTTTAAAAATGCATTGTCATGGATTTTTTTCTAGAAATTTGTAACTTTTACAGCTTATTAAATTTCCAACAAAAATATTTATACTTCACTGTATATAATCGTAAAAGCATCAAATTATTGTTGTTTTGAACGATTTTCAAAACTGATCATCACATACCCATAAAAATTGATTTATTGTTAAAAAAAGAACATTTTTATAGCGAATTTCAAACAAACATTTTCTCTCATCAGCGTAATCAATACCCAAAAAACATAATTAATTACGTGACATTTTTACTCTGGCATATCTTACCCCTTTAATGGCTTGTTAGAAATTTTTCTCTACCGTGATCTGTCTTTGGAAGTTTCAGTTACGTCTTCTAGTGAGGACCAATCTATTGATTTTTTTCTCGCTTCTGCTTACAACATTCTGTCTCTGCCAATAAGGCATGGCGTCTTTCTCTGAAAAGCCATTTCTGGCACCGATTTAGGAAACTTTGAGATCTAGTTACTCCATTGAAGATGATCTTTGCACTAGATTCTCGAAAAAATATAAAAAGAACTGGGGACAAAAAAGTATGACTAACATTTAATCATGGATTTTAAGTATACTCATGTCATTTCATGCATTCAAAAAATACTCTTCGTATTCTACTAAAACAGCTACATCGTAAAGAACCATAAAATTAATACTTACTTTATACATCTGATTTATTATTTTGATTCAAAAGATTTATAATAATGTGCATCATTTTCTGGATCAATTGCAAAGAAATTTAAATCTTATTTATGTGGCCTTTGAGCCAGTTTACCCATTGATTATTAACATAATAACAAATTCTTTTTCTTATCAACAAGTGCATACAAGTAATTTTTATACTTCATTTGTACTTATGCAAAATAAGTAATGATATTTATTACACTAGAATTAAAAAACTGATTATTGAATAATTAGCAAAAATAAATAAATGTTGAAGAGTTTCATGCTAAAATGTCAGTATTTTTTAATACCGGATAGTCAGAGTGCACCTGGCGAATAACATTTAGTTAAGAATTGTTGATTAATGATTTAATTTTTTTATCAAAAAGAAGATGGTTTAATTGTAATACATTTTTAAACATGTGTTTTAATATGTATATTTAATATATTTTCTTAATCCGTAAGCAATAGATAAAAAAGTTGTATTATAACATAATATTTGATACTTAATAAATTAAATAATTAAAGCATAATAAAAATATTGAGATAAACGAAGTAAATTATTTTTACAATTTGGAAAATATTGATGTTGCATATACTTTTAACATATGTTTATTTATTATACATCAGTTAAAAATTAAAAGATTAATACTCTGGCCAAGCTGCTTCAACTAACTTTTTTCTGGCATGTTGTACTATACTTGACCAACGTAAATAATGGCAGAGTATTTTATTATCCTTAGCTCTTTGTTATTTATTGCTTGAGTATTATGAATACAGTTTTTCTTCTTCGGCTAACTTTTCAAAAAATACGCATAACTCTGAAACTGAGCGCTCAACTCATTTCTTTATAGCTCCGCCTTCAAAGTGTCTCCCATAAATTTCACTCGACACTTCCCTTGTAACTAGAAAAATGTAGGAAGGAGTAAAATACTAAAACAATAACTGGCCGTAAATTTTTAATACCGTAACGCGTCGAAGACTGTAGACATTACATGCTACCTAGAAAATATAGACAATACTCAAAGATTAATTACTAAGTAATCGTGAAAATATTTAGTTATTTTTAAGGTATAATCTTATGTAATCAGCAATATATTAAAATTATGGGTTACTTTTAAAAGTAGATAGTTTATATTACAAAAAGTGTAGTATTTTTTCTGCTCTTTTCCCTTATCATTTTAAATTGATAAATTTATATATATATATGAATATTGTATATATATTTTTATATATATATATATATATATAATAAAACGTATTTTTATATATATATATATATATATATATAAATCATTTTTTATTATAGGTATAGCCGTTCTTACAGCAAAATATAGGTTTTCTAATTCAAGATATATTCAAGTGTAACAGAAATAAAAATTATAAAAGAAGTTTTAGGTTATTATATTAGTTTTAAATGGATTAGAACGATTCGTTGAATCTTCAGTTGAATGAATATTCCTAAATTAATTTTAAATAGATTGCAGGTAAATTGCTTAAAGTATTCGATTCATTTCATTTTAAAAAACTTTAAAAAGAACAATTAAAGACAACGTAAAAGGAATTTATTTATGTAATAATGTTTCAACAGAAAGTAAGGGAATGGAAAGTATTTAATAATTAAGTATATAGTTAAAATTTGAATGATGTCTTTTAAATATCTTGGAACACATCAAGGCATATCCAATGGCAAATCAAAATCTCAAGTTATGGGTATCATTATTTTGTTTCCCAATTTTTTTTTGACTTAACTTACTGTGGATAATTTTCTTTCAAAAATATTATGTTGAAAAAGAACTTTTCCTTCTTAATTTAACTTTTAATGTTCCCGTGAGTAAAAGAGTCTCTACAATCTTCAAAAGTGAAGTAGCAATATCAATAAATAATGTATTTAATGTTATGCAAATTTCAGGAACGATAGTGGTGAAACGGATATGCGAATGATTAAAACACAGACAAATAAAATAATTAGAAACACTTTTATTCGGTATCTAATGTACCCACTTTGGGCAGCTATATAATCCACAATCTGGCGAGTTATTTTATCAATTAGTTCACTGATCAGTTCTTCAGATAACCGTTGTCAAGCCACACCTACAACTGTGCACAGATTAACCACGGTGTGCACTAGGGGCCATCGATTCATGTGAAGTCCAACATGGAGAATTTGCAGGCTAAGTAAAGATGTCAGATCCAGTCAGGTTGTTAAGAGTTCGCCAAGCGACATGCGGCTTGGCATTGTCTTTCTGGGATATCGTGTTGGTTGTACCCTGCAACTGCTCCATTAATTGTGTTACGTAGCGGTCCGCTGTCCAACGGCCATCAGTGTGTACCGAAAGCATCCTGTGATCAGACATTATGCCACCTCAAACCCGGTGACTGGTGAGACCAGTTTGACACTCGATGAAATCAGTTGTCTCGTAGCGTTTTCCGGTTCACCGCCATAACCGTCGACGACCGTCATTCATTCACAGACAAAAACGAGATTCGTTCATGAACAATATCTGATGCCATTTGAAGTTTCAGGTACGATGACTTTCATACCACTCCATGTGCCATGTATGTGTTGCGCGGTTAACGGTACCGATTTTGCTGGTATACGTGCACATAACTTTACTTCCTGCAATCTGTGTTGCATATGCTTTGGCTGGACACAAATCCGCCTGCTTCTGGTGGAAACCGGCTTTGGATGTCAAATGCCATGGAGAAAAAATCTTGAATATAGTCTACTGCAGTGTTTCTCAAACTGTGGGGCGCGCCCCTCTTGGGGGCGTGACGATTGTACGAGGGGGTTGCAAGCACTTGGAATCCTCAAAAACAAAAGATTATTTAAAAAATTATTAATTTTCTGAAAGTAAACAACAAAATAGATTCTGACATAATAAAAAAAATACACATTTACAGTGACATATTGCACTTATAAATGTATCAGAACTACACAATGTATCTTATAATTAATTTAACAAACCTAAGTTAAGGACAAGTTTAATACAGAGTGTGTTTTTTCCAGGTATAGAAGTTTAAGTTGGCATTACTTTCCAAGATGGCGACCGATTTAACAGCAGTCAAGTGATTTATTCTCAGTTTGGTTTGGCAATTCATCATAAATAGACTCACGCCTGAACAACGCTTTCAAATTGTGCATTTTTATTTCGAAAATAATAGTCGATTTTCATAAGCGAATTTTGCTTAGCGATGAAGCGCACTTCTGGTAGAATGGCTACGTCAACAAACAAAACTGCCGCGTTTGGAGTGAAGATAATCCACAAGTGTATGTCGAAACATCGTTACATCCAGAAAAACTGACTGTTTGGTGCGCTTTATGGGCTGGTGGAAACCTTCTTCAAAAACGATGAAGGCCACAACGTTACAGTCAATGGTGATTGGTATAGAGCCGTGATTACTAACTTTTTCGTTCCTGAATTGAACAATCATATTGTCCAGGAGCTGTGGTTCCAACAAGACGGCGCAACATGTCACACAGATCGTGCCACAATCGATTTACTAAAAGACATGGTTGGTGACCGCCTAATTTCACGTTTTGGACCTGTGAATTGGCCTCCAAGATCTTGTGATTTAACACCGCTAGACTATTTTTTGTGGGGCTATGTAAAGTCATTGGTCTATGCGGATAAGCCACAAACGCTTGACCATTTGGAAGACAACATTCGCCGTGTTATTGCCGACATACGGCCATAAATGTTGGAAAAAGTCATCGAAAATTGAACGTTCAGATTGGACTACATCCTAGCCAGCCGTGGCAGTCCTATGCCAGAAATCATATTTAAAATGTAATGCCACAAGATTATCTTTCAAATAAAAAAAATTCATGTCAATCGAATAATACATCGTTGTTTTATTGCAATTTAAAGTTGTATACCTCTCAAAAAAACACTCTTTAATTAACAGTGACCCCATGGAAATGTCAAATATAAAATTATATACAAAAATTAACACTTATCTTTATAATTTGTACGGCTTATAATTAATACCTTAACTGCCGATTTAAATTTACGAGATTTGTATTTTACGTAGGAATGCGTATGTGGTGTTTTTTTGGGGGGGAGGGGGTGAAGAATAAAGAAGAGCAAATAATTGGAAATAGTAAATCTTTGACAAACTTTGTCAAGGTTCTTTTATTGTATTCCAAACCCTTCGGAGCAGTGCATAGAAAATATCGTACTTCGGAAAGACGTATATATACGTTCGGGGAAATTAACACTTTGACTGAGCCAGACATTTATATACGCCGGTGGAACTTAAGAGATTGTGGTCGCAGTGTAGTTTTAGCAACGTATTATTGAATTCAAAACATTGTTATTGTATGGGGGGGCGCGATGAAAATTATGATTGAATATTGGGTCGCGACTATGGAAACTTTGAGAAGCACTGGTCTACTGGCTAATACTCCAATCTGTGCACTCAGACATGCACACATGTGCACATCACTTCCTCTTCCACGTGCACTTAAACCTTCCTGAATCCGCCGTCTGACACAACGTTGGTTGGCACTACCGTTGGGCTGAACAGGAGTTTCTGTTGAGCGCAGCGGCAAACCCTGCTTATAGAGTTCAATAATACGGTCACAATCTCCGATCGTTAACTGATAGTGTTTAGCTCCCCAACACCCCAGAGGCATTTTTTACGCTTCTACAAAAGTCGCAATGCTGCGCAAAACTTTAGATGCTTTTTATGAGAAAGAAACCTGTCAGTCATATATAGCCGGAATACGAGTAGTACGTGATCAAAAGATCGCGCAAAATTAATCCTTTCCAAATTCATCTCACCAATAATACTCCTGAAATTTGCATGAACCTACGTTCATTATGTCTTGGTGTTAAAATTTCAAATTTGAGAAGTGTATTAAGTAATTAAAATCTTTGAAACATTTAAAAGTTGATAATACTCTGAACAACCTCTATTTGTATACAATAAAAGGTAATAAATAAATAAATTTCTTCATATCATATGAATTCAGGTTGCATATATGTTAAATAGTTTAATAATGAAGCAAATATAGTTTTAAAATCAATTTTAATTCGGGAAATTTGCTAGGCAAATCAAACAGAAAAACCTCAAATCCATTTGAGAATATGGGAACAGACATCACATATTTAACTTCGATATCAAAATTAGCGAATACAAAAACC
This sequence comes from Trichonephila clavipes, assembly GCA_019973935.1. Classification (NCBI taxonomy): domain Eukaryota; kingdom Metazoa; phylum Arthropoda; class Arachnida; order Araneae; family Nephilidae; genus Trichonephila; species Trichonephila clavipes. Next base: position 198,995 of record BMAU01007131.1, on the reverse strand, counting down.
ACGTGAGTAATAAAATAATTGATTAAATATTATATGTAATGTCAAGAGACATAATGACATATATATTATATATATATATATATATATATATATATATATATATATATATATATATAATAAATTAATTATTATTCCAACCAAAAATGTTCAATTATAGAAATTAGATAAACTAATTTTAAAGTTAAGTGATGTTGCAACGAAGGAAAATATTCTTTTGATGGATATTGCAAACATGTATCACAAAGAAAAAAATTCAAACTGTAGTTTTCATACAGGGGAAAAATATTTTTAATGTTTAATTGATATGCTTCGTAATTAATAAAAATTGTGTTTAAATATTTTTAACCCAGGAGAAGGTGCGTGTTCGATATTAACGTTTATGGCAATGTGGGCTGTGACTTAGTTACCTCAATCATTTTTTTATAAATATTTTTGTTGCACACCATAAAAATCGTAATCCCAGTGAATAATTTTGTTAAGAGAAAGTTTACTTACCATCTTTCAAGGTCTTTTCAATTTTTCTTTGACAATTTTAGATAAAAATTCAAAGCGTGACTTTAATAAGGAATACAAATAACATACATTTTTTGCGAACATTACAGGAATGATATTTGAAGGCAAAACTTATATTTTCTTCAAGTTATTGTAGTTTTAAAGTCCTTTGATGATCGACAAATAACATGTTGAACTGTTTCTTGTTTGTGTCATTTATACAGGACTCAGTGTGTCTTACGATACAAACATGGCTTAAAATCTTTGTTGATGGAGCTTTTTAGGTAGCATTTGAAAGCTATACTTTCAAATCAAAGGTTTCATTTGCTTATCACTTTTCTCAAATTTTCTTTCTCTCTCTCTCTATTATGATTGTTTTCCATTAATTCTTCAGGTTGTTCGCTTGCTTGATTACTTTCAACTTCAGCCTCTAGAGATTGCACAGATGTCCATTGACATTTTACATTCGGTTAATTTACATTTATTAATCATAACGAGTCGTAAAACACAGCAAGCAAAACCTCTAAGTCAATCACAGGGGAAAATATAGCTTGTCTATTGAAAATATTTCAGAACAAAATTGGTCGCGTGGGGAACTCAGTCACTCGAAGTGCCTTAAGATTGTCAGAAAACATTAGCCCCTCTCAAAAAAGAGAGATAAATTTGATAAATACATTTTAGTTCCCATGGAGACTGTCATATAGGAGGGAATGACGAAAGCTTTGGTTACAAATAAACAGTTTTCCTAGAATTAAATATTTCATGAGTCTGGGGTGACTCTGTGCCCCGCGTGACCACTCTCGGGTTAAATATCATACATTTGCATTATATGACAGCAGTTTCTGTGGGCCTTTTACTTTCGTTGTAAGATACTTGCATTTAAATGTTTCTCTAATTGCAGGAAACAAACTCATATTTTATTCCAAAATGTACACTGGAAGATTCAAGCTTTCTTTTAAACAATTTATCCTTGCAGATTTCAATATATTAACTTGCAAAGGGTTTTCACGATTCTTAATTTCACAGGTAATAAACTAGATTTTACGGAGTTTTTTAAACAAAAATTTTAATCATTGCTATTTCTGCTAGCTAATTTTTGATCATTGACTGTAATTTACATTTATTTTACCGATATTTCGATTTCTTTTTCCCTCTTTCCTTCATGATAATTTTCGAAATCAGTTACTTAATCTTTTATTTTTCTAACAATTATGCAGCTATCTAGCAAGTAAAATAAGTAAAACTGTGAGAAAGAATCGCTTATGTTTGGTAATCCGATCTAATATTTTTTCTGTCTAATATCCGATCTTGTATTGTTTTTGTCTAACATCCGATCTTGTATTGTTTTTGTCTAACATCCGATCTTGTATTGTTCTTGTCTAACATCCGATCTTGTATTGTTCTTGTCTAATATCCGATCTTGTATTGTTCTTGTCTAATATCCGATCTTGTATTGTTCTTGTCTAACATCCGACATTGTTTTTGTCCATCCGATCTTGTATTGTTCTTGTCTAATATCCGATCTTGTATTGTTCTTGTTTAATATCCGATCTTGTATTGTTCTTGTCTAATATCCGATCTTGTATTGTTCTTGTCTAATATCCGATCTTGTATTGTTCTTGTCTAACATCCGATCTTGTATTTTTCTTGTCTAACATCCGATCTTGTATTGTTCATATATTCGGAGAATATATGAACAATACAAGTAACATCTATGAAAATTTCAAATTTTTTTAACTTAATTTTTTAAAGTATAATGCTCTTGTTTATTTCGTAATTTTAAATGCATTTATCCATAAATTTACCTGCCTTACTATTTCGATAACATGTACTTTATAAATAATCGTATCTTTCTTCTATATGAAAAGAAATTCTAACATAAGAGTTAACACAAAATCTTTCCTGTTTCGCCTTTTTTATCAGATTTTAAAATTGAACAGTTTCCACTGAAACTGATAAAATACATCTAATGTTTCGCGATTGGAAGTTAAATATATAGTACAAATACTACATGAGATAATAAATGGATTAAAAGCATGAAAATAAATTTTAATATGGGTAATAAGATTAATGAAAAATTTTTAAGCAGGATTGATTTAAAAATGAAACTTTTTACTAACAATATAGTTCAATTTATATTACTTTTTGATCCTTAATAGGCATTATGAGTACAAAATAAATGTCAAAGGGATATTTTTTCTTTAATTTTGAATTTTCAAGAAGTAATCAGAAAATAACATAAAAATTAACCAAACAAATATAAATGTTGTGTACTATGTTAGCCTTAGAAACATGAAAAGCGATCTTGATATTTGTAAAACGTTAATCATTCGGAATTATAAATGAAGTAAACACACTAAAATAATATTATTATTAATTTTCACATTTAAAGTATCCATTTTATTGTTATTTTGAAACTCAAGTATTTCTATCACTGCTGTTCAAAAAGAAAATATAATGAAACATCCACATTTCAAAAATCTTATGTTTTGAAATTAGAAGAATATTTAGAGAAATCTTGTAGCATGCAACATTGATGAATGAATCATATTTATATATATGTAATCAAACGCATTTCGGAAGCTCCTCAAAAATTCGGACAGTAAAATCAAGTTTGTAGGCAGGATCGTCTGAATTATTTTTATGTTGTTTTGCCAGATAACAAAAAAATAATTGAGACAAGTTCACAATCTTAATTTCACAACAAGAAAAGTGCAGTTTGCAATTTGTATGATTATGAACTTAATAAGAGGCGATCGGTTGGCATTGCTATCGAATTTCTGTTCGTGACATTTCTTCTACGCAAGAATTGTCTGGTTATACTGTACATAATGTTATCAGGGAATGGAAACAAGTAGATTTTGTAATTTTCCAAGCATGATTTAATTAACCATATCGAATAGTAGACAAACCACAGTTATATGAAAAAATCCAACTTTTGAAAGCTAATCACACTGATTCGGTTGAAAAACTGTTCGAGATTTCTAAAAGGTATCATCAGCACAATGACAGTTCACCCAAAACTTCAAATCGTAGTTTTCATGGCAAGGCTTCTATTTATAAGCAAAACACCACATAGACCAAGTCCATTTGTTACTTACAATAGTACATAAGCTGACAACCTCAGAAATTTTAACAGTGGTTTCATGCGTTACGGAACGACGAATTAAGGTGCACTAGTTCGCAATTCGATGATAGAGTCTGGATTTGAATGTTGTTTGTTGAGTGTCTTGAAACATGTTATGTTTTACCTCAAGTGAGCCTTCGAGTGAAGCAATGATGATTTAGAGGCTAATTTGTATAATTTATGCTAATTTCTTCTTCTGTTGAAGAGATTCACAAGACGGAAGCATATCTCAATATTTTGGACAATTCAGTACGATTTACCTTGTGATTGTGCCAAGTATATGCTTCTGTTTCCAAAGAACAGTTCTCTTATCCATGATGCGTTCGTTGCATGTGCAGATGTGGTGTGCTGAATTAAATGTTGAGGTGTGTGTACGTTGGGTTTCTTTTCTCAAAGCCCAAACATGAGCTCCATAGATCAACTGTAAGAGAAATTAGAACATCAAATGCAAAACAATTCACAGCACCCTATATTGGTGATACAGCTGACCAGTGTTCTACAACATTACATGTAATTCCTATTGCAATCATCCAAAAACTATAGGATATCACATTAAGTCTATAATTGAAGCGAAAGATGAACCAACGCTACATTAATTTTCAATTTGTCTACGAAAGTAAAGCGTAAGATGGTCGATACATTTGATCTTAAGGGAGGGGGTGATGTTTTGTGTTGCGAATACAATTTCAGACATAATGCTTAAAAAAATTAAGGTAATGTATTATCGTTCAAAAGAAAAGTCCAGTGGAATACAAATTTGATATAAAATATAAAATTTCATATAACTTCATTATGATAAGGATTGCTTTATTTAAAACGCATATTTAAGTTTTTTAATTGCCCAATTTACAAACTTTTATAATAATAGGAACTAGAAAATAGTAAAAGGAAACGTGGAAGCACAAATTATGTTTTTTGAAAACTGTAGTTTCATACAAGAGCGTCCTTAAAATTAAAAAAAAAATGTTTCATTTTTTAAAATAATTGTTACAATTTTCATATCTAAGTGATATAGAATGATATATGATAACAAAGATAATGCAGTGAAATTATCTTGAAGTAAATAACATATCTCTCTTTCTCTATCTTTATATAGAAAAGGTAGATATACTATTTACTTCGTTAATTATAACTAAAAATCATTATAATGTATAGGTGTATTAAAAATAAATAGATAATCATGTTATAAAGCACTTTACTTTAAGCTTAATAAGGAATTGGAAATACTCTGAAATAAAAGTTATATGGGATTTTAAATTGCATTGTCTTCTAAATGTAGCAGTTATTAAAATGTTAAAATTTATTTTGTGCTTACATTGTTGTAAAGAAGTCCTATATAACTATGTAAGCACACATAACAGACAATACGTTTTTTTTTTTTTTTTTTTTTTTTTTTGTATTTGAATAACTAACTCTCTGAGCCAATATAATTTTGAAATACAAGCATGTATATAGTACAAAACGTCTGGATATATATTGAATTGGTATTAATATAACTTGAATCCAATTTCATAATGTAGTCCGTAGTAATATATATATATATTAAACTTGGTAAACCTATTATAGATATACCATCCTAACAATACTGCAACTACAATGTAAGCACATATAAATAACCTTTATCCCTGAAGCACTTCACCGAATTGCTTATTTTAATGCTGAAATTGAGCTCGACTTTTATATTATTTCAGTTCCGGATTATTTATTGTATTCAAAATCAATTCAGCAATATTTTATTACTGTATCAATTGGGTTTTTCATTTAACAAATTACTTTTTATGCTAGAAATTTCATACAAGAGTCTTACATATTGTATATTTAGAACATCTTCTTAAATTATAGATTAGAAGATATTTGCATGCTTGTTGATTTAGAATAGCTTACATAACCAATTTTATTCAAATCTTATTTACAATAAATATTACAAATCTTATTTAAAAATTATATGACTCTTAATTTTTTAAATGGCTTCAATTAAAATATATATATTGAATAATTTAATTTATTCTATTTTTAATCAAATGAAACAGTAAAGAAGTAATTGTTAAAATTATAAATTGTTCTGTGATAACGTATATGTATAAACGTAAGTTTATATACACTTAAATGCATATTTTGCATGGTTTTATGGCTTAAAATGTAATTGCACACCAAAACTTATTTAAGAAACGCAACAACGGAAATTATATTGGGATTATAAGTTTATATTTAAAAAAATAGCCACACACTCTTGAAAGAAAGAAACATTATTTATATTGGGCAAATATGTAGTCGAAATCTTACATTTTACTTTCAAAAATTTTCATATGATTAATACAAGCGTAACTAAAGAGGATAAAAAAAAAGGTCAGCATAGGAAAATGAGACATTGGTTTAAATGTAGTACTAATCATTTCATCATAGTTCAGAATTACAAAGTTCTCTAATAATAGTTTTCAGATAAGTTAATTAAACTCAATTTAATATAATTTCATTGAAATGGAATCATTCCTAATTTCCTGAACTGAAAGTTATAAAACTTATAAGTAGTTCGATAAAGGTTATATAATGTGGCGTATAAATGAGAATATATATATATATATATATATATATATATATATATATATATATATATGTGTGTGTGTGTGTGTGTGTGTGTGTGTGTGTGTGTGTGTGTGTGTGTGTGTGTGTGTGTGTGTGTGTGTGTGTGTGTGTGTGTGTGTGTGTGTGTGTGTGTGTGTGTGTGTGTGCGTATGTATAAACCTGTATTGTATCAGTGGTCTTCAAACTGTGTTCCACAGAAACCTGTGAGGTTCCAAAAGTCACAGTAAAAAAAAATCGAAAATAAACTTAAAAGTGTGTAAGCAAAGTGGATTCATGTTCTTTAAAATGATTGTATACCCCCAAGAATTTAAAGCTCATCCTTGTTATTAAGAAATTGAAACATTTTTCGTACATAATAACTTTATTTTTCCAATAAATCATAAAATAATAATAAAAGGTTTATCTTTATATATATATTACTAGGTTGTGAATATTTTATTGTTTACTATCCTAAGTTCCACGAGATAATTTTATACTCGTTAGTACAATGTATTACAAAGTAAAATAGTTTTCAAATGGGAAATACGTTTTCTTATACTGGAGGAAAAACACCTACTACATATCAATAGTTTTCTAAATTTATGCAATAATAGATTCTAAATGTTGTGTTGCAAATTAATTCAAAATACACCGTATTTCTCACACAGCTGTAAACTTTTAAATGTCATTCATAACAATGTACATACGTGAAAAATATTTCTCAATATGAGTGGCTACAAAAAAATAGCATACAAAAAAAGGAAACTCAGAATATATAATACGATTGCAGTTATTCTCAACAGACCTAGATTTTGAACATTTTATGTGAACAAATGCATGCAAACACATATACTAGTTACTAAACGTAATACATTGGTCGGTAACACTTGGATCACATATTAATAGTATTAATGAGTAAATTACATTAAAAGTAGATGTAAATTTTAAGTAATAAATGCGATACTTTTTAATTGCCTTTATATTGATTTATTTTTGATCTACTGTAAATATGATTTAGGATAAGTTCTTCTAAGTGTGTGTGTAAGAAGGTTCCACATAAATACTTTCTAGTTCTAGGGGCTCCACGAAAACACCTCCTTGTTCTAAGGGTTCCGTGAATTATAAAAAACGTTGAAAATTACTGACTTATATGAAATAATTCCTCCTATTTCTAAGACTGATCTTTCCATACCTTCTAAGGATTTTAATTCTTATTTTTCAGATGTAATGTATTCCTAAAGATATGCTTCTTTAATATGTAATGCTTTTGGAATCGTAACTATTTTTTTATCACCAAGGGAGAAAAGTCTTATTTTATATGACTAAGTCAAATCAAACCATGTTAATACCATGCATACAAATGCATATAAAACTAATTTAACATTTTCCATTAACATCAATTTAATGAAAAGTCAGCAGTAGATTTTTGTGTACTGATAGGTACAATTAATGACGTCACACACGCACACTATGTAGTGGATTCCGTGCAGCTCTTTTCTAATTGATGTTTTAGATGTGATAAGCACCACATATTATATGTGACTCATTAGTATCTCAAATTGATGAATAATGTTATCTTCAACACGTGATGCAAAAAAATGCTGATTACTTATAATTTAATACTTAGAATGTGCATCGGTCCCATAATGTACTACACTATCTGGCCAAAAGTATCCAGACACCCAGTGGTATTGACTTAGAGCGTCCTGAGGCACATATTAATATGATGTTGGTCCCCCTTTTGCATGGATGACAGCCTGCACACGTTTGGGAAGACTTTCCACCAATTTTTGATAGGTGACCATAGGAATTGCCTTCCAGGCGTCCATCACAGCTGAAGTGAGTGCTTGCAGTGAGGATGGTCGATTTGGTTGGCTACGTAATTTGCGCTCTAATTCATCCCAAAGGGGTTCTAAGGGATTTAGATCGGGGCTTTGAGAAGGCCAGTCCAGTTTTTGAACACCCATTTCATCAAACCACGTCTGTGCAAGCCTCGATGTGTGAACGGAGCAGCTATCCTGCTGGAAGAGAAATGGGCGTTCCCCGAAATATTGCCATAGAGTTAGGAGTGTATCAGTGTCACAGTTCATGTTTCCAATCACAGGACCTAACTAACCCAGGCCAAACCACGAGAAACACCCCCACACTATTATGTTTCCATTACCAAACTTAAAAGTCGACACAATGCGGTCACTAAAGATAGGTTCGCCGGGCATCCGCTATACCCAGGCGCGTCCATCCGACTGTCAGAATGTAAAGCGAGATTCATCACTCCAAAGAACAGTTTTCCACATGTCCACAGTCCAATGACGGTGAGATCTACACCATTGCAATCGATGCTTCGCATTCTCTGGAATGGTGTTTGCTTGTGAGCGGCTGCACGAACATGGAATCCCAAGGTTTGTTTTTTTTACTCTCGATGGACAGTTCTGCTGCTAACACTAATTTCAGATGAACTTTGGAACTCCAGAGATATTTCCACCAACTAGGACTTGTGATTTTGTTTCACTACCCTTTTCAGAGTTCTGCGGCTGCGTTCACCAAGTATTTTCGGCCTACCAGTTCGTTTTTCTGCCGTTTCACTGCTTCGAAATTTCCACTTCACAATTACATCATTCTCAGTGGATTTAGGCTTCTGTAGAATGTCCGCAATCTCACGAACTGATTTATCACAAAGATGACATTTCACTATACTGCCACGATCAAACTCACTAAGCTCCTTTAACTTACTCATTGCCTCACAAACGTATCAATACAATCTGAAAAACCACTACTAACATTTTGATAGCTTTCAATTACGTATCAAATTGCGTCACTCGCCAGAACCACTTTTTTAAGGGGTATCCGGATACTTTTGGCCAGATAGTGTAGATGAGTTTTGCTATTGATGTAGTACAATGTAATATAAGGAATCGTAAGCGTGGACTTACTGAAGAGGGGGTCAAAAATTCTTTATACTAAGTGATCAATGGGAAGAAATAAGCGACGACGAATTGAATGCAACTTATGGATCAGATCGCTTATCCAATAAAGAAATTTTTAAAGACCATTCAGATATTTCAGAACCACAGAATAGGAAAGTGTTCATTGTTTGAGATGTTTGCCACCAAATATCTGAACATGTTCAATCCTTCCAATTAAAAAAAAAAGATTGTACGGTTCCGTGGTAAATGTCCATTGTGCAATATCTACCATCAAAGCCAAGGGAAATGCACTTAATTGTTTGATATTTATAGCAGTTGATATACATAAGAGTTGTTAATTTTCTCCTTCTTAGAGTATATTCCTGCCGAAGGATTATTGAAGAAAAGTCTAACTCTCCATCTTTTAGGAAAACAAGCAATTTATACCTCTTAAATTTCAATTCTCTTTTGTGAAAGAATAAATAGCTCTGTACGTCAAATATGCCTCAGAAAATAATTGCATGATTCTTCTATCAATTTCACATTATGATGGAAAATTATCAAAAGAAAATAAGACAAGAAAAAAATATATTGGCTTATAATCGAAACAAAGGAAATAGATATGATAAATTATTAAACTATAACATACACATGCAAAGGAAAAATAAGGATTTGACCTTGTAGCTTTTTTATATATTTTATATGAAAATAATTATTGATTTCTCTTTCATTTCATTTCATAATAAAGACGAGCTTTCCAAAAAATATCTCCTTTTAAAGGATCTTAAGTACATATTAGAGAAAACCATACCAATGTTAAAAGAAAAATACCATGACAGTAACAATAAGCAAGAAGTAACTAGTTGCAAAAGGTGAAACTTCAGGTTTCAGAACACCTATACAATAATTGTGTAGACAATGTAAGCCTAAGAACTTATGATTACTTATTGAAAATATAGTTTACCATAGAAATAATTGTCAATGATGACCTAATTATAACATGTAAATAATTATTGTGTAACTAAAACTCTTAAAGTTATCACTTTGAATTAAGGTTTCCAAAATTGTATGCGGGGTCAGTGCCGTTTTATCCATTGGACTCTTGAGGCAGGCATCCAGAGGCATGGAAGGGCCTGGCAAAGATGGATTTAACCACAGTTTCTAGTAATGAACTTCGATTCACCAGTGCCAAGATGCCATGTGGATCTTCTGCGCCCACGGCCGGAAATGAGCTTAAGTCGGCACTGCGTGGAATAAAAAGATTGATTGAAGGTGGTTTAAGTGTTAAAAAGGAGAAGAGAGATTATATGTATATACCGAATCAATTCGATTCATACGAATAAATGTATATACATTGTTAGGCAGATTATAAAAATTTGTTAATATTTTTCAAGTTTCCATGCCACGGTCTCGGATTTCAGTCTCAAATCCGATTTGAACCCGATCTGTAGATGTTTAGTCATCAGCAGTTGGCAACACCTTAAATGTAAATTATGACGTGCTTAAAAATACAACTACATATTACGAAAGATCTAGATATTTTTTTGTTCGAGGGATATGCGTAACCCCGAGGTTAAGTTCAAATGAATTTTCTTTAAATACATTTCATATTGAAGTATTTTTTCGTATACTACAATAGATAGCAACATGTTTTTGATCCTGAATAAATAACTTTTTAAAACCTGATCTCGTAAGTAGACATGTCACCTCTGCGAATCCTCCCGATTGATTATTACGCAGGTCAATTGAATGATTTTAAAACTTTTTAATATTTTATATGAGTACGATTCTTTATCCTGTAAATATACCAAAATATTTTCTTAAATGTCAATTTAAAAGCGTGTTCGTTAACATTGAAATGAAGCCATGTTATATGTCCTACTAACATTTAAGGCCGAGTCGATATAAGACTAATGCCTGCTGCCAAAAACCACTTCATTACACGTTCCAAATACTTTCCGTTTCCACGATTGTAACTTCCATTCCTCTTATAACAAACGATCGTCATTCAAATCTTATCCAAAAGAAAATTAATGATCCAATTAATGAGCGACTCCCTTGTTTGCTTTCACTTACAGCATTAATTAAAATGACGAATCAGAAAGTTTCCATCGGAACTAATGAGAAAACAGTTCCGCCATCTTGACGTGAAATTTCATTTTAAAAATAATAGTCTCTCTCTTCATTCGGATACATGCAGAAGGGAAAATTGCACGCATTCCATCTATGATTATTACATTGATCGAAATTTTCACTGTATTAAGAAAGTACGCAAGATTCCTGAATTAAAAGTTTCATTTCGAGAACGTATTAGATAAATCATATATGAAAATTTCATTTCAATTATTTATGAATTTTCAAAGTTTATACTACCGTTTCAGAATATCGATATTGTTACGTTTGAGTATAGATTTATTAAAGTTCATATCGCTTTTACGACTGCCTTAAGGTAGAACATTTGAAATATAATGTCTTTTAAGCAGAGTTAAACATTCATAAAATGAAAGGAAATCATTTGTACAATTTTTGTTCCATTGTGCTTGATTAAAATGTGATGTTAATTAAGTTTATTTCTGAAAATAACTGATTGCGCATTTAGTAATGATGTTGCTGCGCGCTTTGTAAAATTGAGCAAATTCATACAATTAGTCTCATCATTTTTTAATCAAATAGATACAATACATTTAGGACTTGGATTGCCAATACTCAGCAAGTTAAAACGACTTTCCACATTGCATTAGATTCATCTGCAGTGAATTCCCTCCCACGTAGATCTAGAGGGAAATGAGATTGTGGAAACTTTGGCCAAGGCTGGCGCTTGCGAAGTCCCAGAGCTGTCAGCACCTTTCATCTTTTTGGAGATTGTCTCCGCTTAAATTGTCCCCCTCCAGAGTACCACTGGTGTCAGCGTTCTCGTCCTGGAGGCTCTCTGGCTCATGGTTTTAACATACAGGTTTTAACATAGCTTCAAACAATGAAGTTTTCCAAAGGATCCAAGAGCTTTGAATCGTGTACGAACTGTTCTTCTGAGCCGGCCTCACCTGCTCACATCCTCGAACGCCTAGGGTTCACCAAGCAGAATTTAGTTGAAGATCCATTGTTGGTGTTGGATTTTTTGAGAGTGTACAAATTCATAGACCTGGTCTAGCATGGGGGCGTACAACAACAACAACATATATTTTAAAAAAAAATATTTAATTCGATCTCCTCACCGGGACGTCATCGGAACCATAGGGGGAGTTTGAAGCTCCCCTTTGCTTAAAGTCCTGCCATATTAATAGCCGAACGACTTTCACGCCCTCTAACGGGTAGAACAATATTCAGAGTAAGCTAAGTTTCTGTACTGTAAAGATGTTCGAGCCTGTAGCTCCAATCCTTTTAAACCTGTTCTAAATATTGGTCCTCTAGTCTTTGTATATAAAATCTTCTGTGCGTGTGTATGTGACTAAACTCCTACTAAACAGCTGGACCGATTTTGATGAAATTTTTAGTGAAGATTCAAGTGGATTCGAGAATGGTTTGGATTCCCAATTCGGTCCGATATTTCAATTAGATAAAAAGATATTAATTAAAATCTTTCAACTCAATATTCACCTGCATTATTGTAACAACGTTATTATAAAAATGACGTAAGTTGGCGTCGAAAATCTTCGGTGTTCTTCGGTGCATATGTATTTGAATGAACTCCTAAACAACTGGACCGATTTTGATGAAATTTTTTGTGTGGATTCAAAAGGATTCGAGAATGATTTAGATTCACAGTTCGGGACAATACCACAATTAGTTTAAAATATATTAATAAAAAACCTTAAAACGCATAATTATTTTACCTATGTGTGCTGTTTAATCTGATAATGCGCGACAAGAAAAAAAAAGAAATAAGAGGGGAGGAATTTTCCGATAGTTTCGCCGTTTTAAAATTGCAATTTAATTTTTCTATCAAAGTAACACAAAAAATAATTACAGAATCGGAAATATTATTCATTTCGCCACGATACAGCATATATCTTTATATAAATAAATCTTCTGTGCGTGTGTATGTGACTGAAATCTTTCTAAGCGGCTGGACCGATTTGGATGATATTTTTTGTGTGGGTTCAAGGTGATTCGAGAAAGACTTAGATTCACAATTCTGCCCGATATACCAATTATTTCAATATGCGCTAAAGTTATGTAAGGACTCGAGATTGTTTATAAATAAATCATGGGCAATATACTTAAGACCACTATTTTGAGCGGCAAACTTTAAGGTGAAGTCGTACTTCTACCACAGATCCCAATGATTCTTTCAGACTCACGTACCCATTCAAATGTTTACAATTTCCAACTCGCGTGGTATTTGCTATGACCATTAATAAGTCACAAGGTCAAACAATTACAATTTGTGGCTTAGATTTAAAAAACCCTTGCTTTTTCGCACGGTTAATTATATGTTGCATGCATAAGAATTGGCAAACCATCGCATTAGTTTGTTTATACCTCTCAAAGATTAACTAAAAACATTGCAATTTTAATGGCATTACGATAAGTTTACTTTTGGGCATTAATAAAATATGCCTGTTATGAAAATAGCTCGAGTATTATCTTTTTTACTTTTTCATCAAAACTAAATAGTTTAAGTTTCTATTCCGAATAGCTTCTATTTTCAACTTAGTTCATAGTAAATACAAACTCACTCGCAATAGATAGGTCGAATTGTGGTAAATGTACATGTGAATGATGTCAGGTATTGTAATAACTTTTTTTATAAAAAATTCATCAAAACGATCCAGATTGTTACAACTTATTCAAAATGTTTGCAATTTTTGGATATCAGACGTGTGTACAGGACAACGTCTGTCAGGACCGCTAGTTATATATATCAATGTTAGTTTTGCTTAGTAAACGTGTTTTAGTTAACTAGTGGACATAATTAAGGAACCCTTTCCCATGGGTCTCATTACACATTGGACCACACTTAAATTGGATCATATATTTAGAAAATTGCAGCAGCTACTATAATTTGTTTTCTAGCGTATTCGCAAATCTGTGAGTCAGCTTTGAAGAATGATACAACATATTTAATGTGCAATGCATTAGATTCTGTATAAATGTTTTGAAAACATTTAACTATGCAACCCAAAATAATAAGGAAATACACTGCTGAACAATTGCTAAGGACGGATAACACTATCATCCATAGCAACCACAAAATGAAAGGAAGCAAAATGTGGAAAATTAGAATAAGTGCGGGATATTAGTAAGAAGAAGTATGAGTATGCAAATTTTTTTTCCCACGTCTGTTCATAACGTGATAGCGTTCATAAGAGCTTTAAAAGTTTTGACGCGTGTGGACAGTTGTTGTTTTAAGTCAAAGTTTTACAGGAAAGATTTAATAGACGAACTTCCCGACATCACATAGATGATTTTATGCATGGCCGAATTATTGGAAAGATCGAAGAAGGGCGAAAAATAACACATGTTGCCAGGGAGTTCGACATTGCTCACAGCGTTGTTTCACGGCTGTGGAAGTCATTTAAAACTACTGGAATGTGTAGTAGACGGCACGGGGGAGGTCGTGTTAGAAGTACGACGTCTGCAGAAGACAGAGATATCGTCCTATCAGCAAAAAGGAACAGGCGCACCACAGCTCAGCAGGCGGCAAATCAGTTTCTTGCTGCCTCAGGAAAGCAGATCTCCCGAAAAACTGTTGCCAGACGTTTGGGGGGAGGAGGACTATACGCACGCAGACCTGTTGTGTGTGTCCCATTGACCTGACAGCACACTACTGCCCGTTTGCAATGGTGTCGTGAGCATCGCAATTGGACCGAACAGGACTGGGCATGCGTACTATTCTCAGATGAGTGTAGGTTCAGTCTGTCATCGGATTGTAGACGCCAACTGATCTGGCGCAAGAGTGGTACTGCTTATCGTCCAGAAAATATCCAAGAAATGGACCGATATCCGACATGCAGTATCGTGGTGTGGGCCGGCATCATGATCAATGGACGCACGCGCCTACATGTTGTTGCAAATGCGACTATGACGGGTCAACGATACATTGATGAAGTTCTACTTCCTCATGTTTGTCTTTTCCGTGGTGCTGTCGGTGATAAATTTGTTTTTATGGACGACAACGCAACATGTCATCGAACACTCGCTGTTTAGGATTGTCTAGACAGCGAGGGTATTCAACGTCCCGTATGGCCAGCGCGTTCACCAGATCTAAACCCCATTGAAAATGTGTGGGATTTTTTGGGGAGGCAAGTTGCTGTCGAAACTATCCTCCGACAAACAAGAACACCCTCATCCCTGCGCTCACAGAGGAATGGGATAAATTGCCTTAAAAGCTGCTGGATAATGTTGTGCAAAGTATGGTACGACGTGTGGAATGTTGCATCACACTCCACGGTGGACATATCCCGTACTGATACCTTTCTTTCTGGTTCCTGCTGACTTTTAGATCCATTGTTCCATTTCTCCGTACGCAGATCAAATGAACATTTTTTTTTCTTTCAGATGTTTCACAGCTTTTGTACTTTCCAGAACAATAAATATTCTTTATTCAAATGTCTGAACAGTGTGGCAACTACATTTTATCCTACTAGGCCTCATGTCTCGCTTAATGTTATGCTACATAGCAATTTGTGATCCGTCCTTAGCAATTATCCAGCAGTGTATAAAGCTTACAATGTTTGAATTCATAGTACTGTCTGATAAAAAAAATGCACTTCTAAAGGAAAAAGGAAAGAATATATCTACGTGCTTAATGCAAACAAACTACAAATAATGTATGTAAGATAAACATTTTAAGATAAATATGTGAAAGAATGTTGACCATGCACTGTTCCAAACATGCACACGGTTGTTTGTTTTACATTTTTATTTTCTGTTTCTTGAAACTGTTGTTTCTGTTACATTTTTCATTTTTATTATATAACTTTCCTGACCTGACACACACGCTCACACACACACACACACACACACACACATATATATATATATATATATATATATATATATATATATATATATATATATATATATATATATATATATATATATATATATAAAATATGTATTATTTATCAAAAACAAGAAATAATAGATAAAGAACATAACAAGAAATAGCATAATAAAAATATAAAAGCTGAACATGAAGAACAAAATTATAGAGAAATAAAAGAACTACAAAAAAGCAGAACCTAGCAAGTCAGAAAACAATTTCGGACTTAGGACCGAATAAGTGGGGTTAAACTAGTTTGAAGGCGCCAACCTTCCCCCTTTGCAACTCGGTAGGAAAACCAAATAAAATAAAATAAACAAAACTTCAGAGTATGGATACCTCAGAGAGCATGATAAAACCAATCACTACTATTATGTAACAAACTCTCCCAAAACTCTTAATGCAGAAAAAATCACAAAATAATTATGTAAGAAAAGTACAAAAATGCTAAAAGAATTACATAAAAAAAGTATCATTCAAAAATTATTTTACAAAATTTCTTTACTCACAAAGCTTTTACGAAGAGAAACAAGCGTTTTGCCATTAATGAAAGTCAATTATTCACTAAGTTAAAAAATTCGAAAATACATAACCACATCTTTTGAGCTGACTTTTATACCAGCCAGAAAAGACAAGTAAAAATGACGACAATCAAATATGGTAAAATTTGAATTGGTTGATTGTCAAAAATGTAAATTTGCTAGGCTCTAATTTGGTTGGTTGTCAACAATGTGTAAGATGTTCAAGATGTGTGTGGAAAAAATGTAAACTGTGATATGAGTGTTATGATATAATCTTCACAGCAAGACCACTAACATGCTGACTTTGAAAACCTATTGTTGTGTGGTGGATTTGGAATTCGAAGTAGCAAGCCGGTTAATGTATTTGTGATGAATATAAGATGTCAAGAAATTAAAAGGGTATTCATGATCTAAACAACATTGAAAAAAAATTTTTATATTATTGTATTTATCTATTTTGTATGTAGTTAAGTTATCATTTCTAAACAAAAAATTAAAAATGATATTTCTGTAAATTGATATATGTAAATTACTGTTCCATACGGGAATTTTAATTATATGGAACTTAAACGAATCTCTTTTGTCAAAAATGTAACTGACTACAATATTGTTAATAAGATGCAAGTCTAAATCCAAGAATTCCACCCTATTAGAGTTGAAGTTAGTTTTAAGGAGCTTGAGATAATCAGGGTAGAATGTAATATTTGGTTTGTATTCACTATTTTTACCAAAAATTATTAAATCATCTATATAACGATAAATTAAGTAAGAATCATTTACAACATGATCTATTTCAAAAAAATGTAAATATAGGTTCGCTAAACAATTACTAGCTGGACCACCCTGAGGTAATCCTTTGATCTGTTTATAAAGATTCTGATCAAAAATGTAATGAAATTTTCTTTTAATACGAGGTTAACAAGAATATCAAATTTTCTTTTTTCATTGAAGTATATAATTCATATTTATTATAAATTA
The DNA here is from genome assembly GCA_019973935.1 of Trichonephila clavipes. NCBI lineage: Eukaryota > Metazoa > Arthropoda > Arachnida > Araneae > Nephilidae > Trichonephila > Trichonephila clavipes. The sequence continues at coordinate 181,427 of BMAU01007131.1, read as the reverse complement.
ACTGTAGAACCTTAATCATATCGTCAATATCTATAGAATTAAAAAGGTCCTCGAAATCAAAACCATGCATAGAAAAATAATTGCCGTGTTTTGTAAATTATCAATTAGATTTTGAAGAAGAGATTGTAAGATCTTCCCAGACTTTGTGATATATGTATTGTATCCATTAGTGATACTACGGAATTTTATAGGGCTTTTATGAAATTTTGGTGTTAAAAAAAATACTTGGATATTTAATATTATTTAGATGAATATTCAATCTTTTGTTAAAAGCTAAAAGACGATTATCATCTTGTCTATTATTGTGAATTGATTTTTGAAATGAATTATTATTTAAAATGTGGTTACTTAATATTTTACTGTAAAAATATTTACAAATTATGGCATAATTAGCAGAGACCTTATCAACATATGTAATAACGAAGTCATTTTGGATATTTACTATTGATGATTTTTATGATCTTTATACATAATTTCATTTTCAACAGTAAAATCTAATTCCTGAATTTCTGTTGCTACATAAGATCTAAATTGATTGAATGCTTCAATCGGCATTCCGTATTTAATTGCCATTTTAAGGTAGAATTTATCTAAATCTTTTATGATTTGTTTCATAACGTTAAATTTATTTTTGGTGATCATTAGTCTAAAACCGGTACCTTTTTTCATAAAGTTTCTTAACAAATCATCTTTCACGATGCTAAGGTCTCCTGTGACAACGTGCTGATGATAATCATCAATATAGTCTCGATATAGATTGCATCTACATGATTCTGAACTTAGAAGCTCCGAGATTTGATTATAATTAAATATAAATCTACCTAATTTCTTGTTGTATTTGAAAGCCTTTTTAATAATAATATTTTTAATAGGAAAAAAGGATTGATATTTTTGAAATATACTTGAAAAATTAATTTTGTTAAAGGATTTATTCATAAATAATAATGTACAATATTCTGTACAGTAATTTTCACTTGCATCTAATTTAATATTCATTTTTTGTACTAAATAGTTATTAAGGTCTCGAATCATATGCATACCATGAGAATCACGAAATTTATATCTGCTTAAAATATCTGTCATAATTTTAATTTCAGTTTTATTCAAGCCAAACATAAACGATTTAATTAAGCCTGTGTTGTAGTTATCATCAAATTTAACAGCTATTTTCTAACATAGAATTCTTGAGGGTTGACATGTCTCTAGTAACTCTTTTTCTGCGTTTAGCTTTTGAAATTCTCGCTAAACGAATATTATTACTATTATCAATAAATTTATTAAAATTCGGAATATATAATGAATTCTCGGATTTTTGTTTAAAAGCTAATAAGACACTTTCATCTTTCCATATAACATTCAAACCATACGGATAATATGATCTAAATGAATCTATAAAAAAGTTTTCGAACCATAATCTTTGTTTAATATTTGACACTATTCTAAGTATATGTACAGTTATGTTATTGAATCCATGTTTATGAAAGTGTCCTATCTCAATCTTAGCCTGGTTATTGTTGCAATCATATTTCCTTGTATCAGACCTATGCTGATTCAATCTAATATTGATAGTGTTTGAAGTCTGACCTATATAAGCGAATTTACATATGTTGCATGTCATTTTGTAAACACAGTTAAAAGTCTTACAAAATAAATAACCTGCATCCTTATCCAACTGTTCCCTACTCATCATGCCACACGCCTTGCATCTTTTATCAGTTCAAATCTAAATTGTAGTTTTAAAGCATGAATATCTGAAAAACCTATTTTCTAATATGTTACCAAAATCCTTATCTCTTTGGTTTTCATGTATACTATCGGAAACATGAATATTTCGTTTTGCTGTACGAGATAAATTCTTATATTTAGAGTTCCAAAAAATTCGAGTTTTAAAAATTCTAACACGACAATGTTTAGATACAGAAGGGAAAGCAAACAAATTCTGATTATCAAAACAATTCACACATTTTTTTTTTTATATTTTTTAAAAAATTTATAGTTTTTATATATGCCAACTCAGAACCCTTGTGCCCATCTCCATAACTAACTAAAGCCATACCCAAATATATACCTATATATATATATATATAGGTTTGTGTGCGTGTGTGTTTGTGTAAACATTATCGCAATATATATTTCTTGCAATAATAGTTATGTAATGCGATATTATAATTATATTCTGCATGCGATTTCTATATCGTACATATTATTTATTGATATTTACCTATGCTTGTGTACGCGTAATTTTTCTGCAATTTTTTGCTTCAAGATTATGATTAAGGCTATGCTATATTCTGTTATTAATGCACTCTAGGGAAAATAATAAATATTTCATAAGAAAAACACGATTTTTTTAGAAGACAGCATAATTTGAATTTTAAACTGCCGTCGATAAAAAGGCATGATCGATTCGATTGAACATTTAAGACAAACTTGAATGGAAATTTGTAGCCTGTTAGCGTCCACTCCAGTTCCTTTGTGAAATCAAAATTGTTCCTTCACAAGAATGATCAAATATGTCGTCACAATTGATCTGTTTTCTCATTCTTAACATAAAACCTCAATATAGTACTTGTATCACAGCCAGAGGCGATGTACATTTCCTACTAACCAACATTATAATCTCATAGGAAATGTGGGAATGTAGACGGGGCTAAGTTGTTTCCTTTTCTTGCAGTGACTTAAAACTTGATTTATCGCCATTGTACCTCGTTTCCATAAATCAAATATTAAGTAGATTTTTGTGCATTCTTTCAGTGTTTCTCTTCTTTGTAGCAGCTGTTTGAGTTAGTATGTCAAATTTCATTATATTCTGCTACTTATTTTTTTTAAAGAAACATTGATTATGCTTGTCATTTTAGCACATAAAGAGGATGTATATAAATATATATATATATATATATATATATATATATATATATATACATCTTTGTAGAACAATGAAGGCTGCTGTATGATAAACTATCGTGAATCTTAATGTTCCAAAATATAATGTCATACTAAACGGCAGGAATACAAATCAGTCGTACTAGATGAAAAGTCCTCCTCTTTAGTTCATTGTTGCTGAAAAAAAAAGTTACGATATACATCATCAATAGTTTCCATGTTGCTTTAATATTACATCAACGAAAAAAGAAACAACAGTCGTGTCGATTTTAGATTACATATTGTTATTAATTTTTCGGGCGTATATTTAAGGCTAAAACAGTTCCTCCCTTTATTATCCATCAAAATAACACATATTTAACTAAAAACTGATCTATAAATGCTAACTAAATGTTTAAATCATTACTATCAGATTATATTTAAACAAATAGACATATCCACAGCTTTAATGCTAAACTGAATTTAAAAAAAAATTGTTTCGGAAAGGTTATATCGTGTTTGAATAACTACTGTCCAAGTCTATTTCGTTGTGCCCATACTCACTTCCTTGCAGACTTCATGTAAAAATATTTCAAAGAAGTAGCGGAAAATAATGTAGCATGGACAAAAATTCCTTTTGCCCTTCGAATGGTATCTAAAAATAATAAGAACTCCATCGTTTCACACAGCATGTTATAAAAGTTGGCAAACTTTTTCATGAATTGTTTGGCATCATTGCTTATATTATTAGTATTAGCGTATTTATTGCGTAAATTACAGCTTAAATATGATGAAGGTTTATATCTTTGGTATTATGGTATTAAATAAAATCTTCAAAGTTTCAGCATTCTTCTGTCTTTAAAGCTAAGTTTTTTTTCATGTTTCATCATTATATATAATTCTAGTAATTCTTTATTAAACTAATACAATCTTCATTATGCTTTAACATTTTGAACTATATTCCATGATTGAAAGAAACAAGAAATATAAAATAATCCTAGTATTTCTTTAGTTTGTAGATATTATATTCTAAACGCGTTCATCATGAAACATATTCCTTTACCTATATGCAATAATACAAGGGCAAATTTAAATTTTTTTAAGAAACCTTATAGTGAAAAATATAATTAATAACTATAAATAAAAATTACAACGTAATTTATTTCTAAATTCTGGACTACAAGAAAATATAGTTTGATATAACTTGAATAAATACATGTTACTAGATGATTTCGATTATTTTTACCTAAAGGAAAAGCTAAAACGTAAAAATAAAACATTTAAATTGAAATGCAATTGCAACAATGGATTAACAACATTAGATAAATTAAAGTTTGAAAAGTACATTTTTTAATAAATTTATTTCAAGTGTACATTTTTAATATCTTTATGTAAATTCATATAAATATATTGGGAATACTTAAGGAGATTGATTTAATAACTTATTTTAAGGTATCCGACAACGTTCGGAAACGTGATTTTAAAAAAGCGCATAAATGAATAGTTTATGCATAAAAATGTCGTAAGAACATTTTGACAAAAAAAATTTAAATACAATATTTCTGCAAAACATTAACTTAGAATAATCTTTTTCAAAATGTTCTTCTTTTGTGAAAAATGCTTTTATTATAATAATATTTTGCCTGTATATAGATCAGACCTCTGTACAGAGGCTCAACAATGATTTTTGAAAAATTCACATATTTTCAGAGTTACAAACAATTGAAATAATTATCGGCATTTTTTCTTAAAATTTCTCCCCTCTATCGTCGTAAAACATTTATAAACCCTTTTCTAAGTTATATATTTCAAAAATTATAGTTGAGCCTCTGTAGAGAGGTCTGAGCTATACATATACAGGTAAAATATTATGAAGCATTTTTCACGAAAGGAGAATATTTTGAAAATGGGTCATTCTATGTTCATTTTTTGTCAAAATATTGTACTTAAATAATTTTTTATTGTAATACTATTCTTAAAATAATTTTATATACATTTTCAATTCTAAATTACACTAAATATCATAAATATTATCAATTTATACTATTTTGCAAAATCACGGTCCCGAACGTAGTCGGATACCTTAAGATCAAGATGTACACGAAATAAGTTCTATATTTAGTTTTAAAATAAATGTTTTAATTTTGTTGGTTTTAGTAATAAATGTATTATATATAATTTAAAATGTATCTTATGCGCTTTCCTAATGTTATTTTTAACAAATATTTAGAGCAATTGGTTCCAATAAAACTATATATTCAGATTTATTTCCAAATTTCTTTAATTTTGTATAAAAGTGTTTCAAGAGAATCTTACATAAAGAAAAAAATCATCTTTATTCAAACTGTTTGAACATTTTTTAAATAATGTACAACAAGAATTTTACTATCGTAGCTTTAAGTATCATGTCCAATTTGTTTAACTTTATAACTTATCTCTCTTTAAGGGCTGCATCTACATACAATTATTCACGTAGCAATGAAATTGTTGCTAAGGGCGATACAGAAACCTTCAATTTTTATTGATTGTAAAAGAATTTTTTTTCTTTAAGTTGCTAAACTGCTTGTATCTAGGGAATTAAAAGATTCTGTCTTGAAAGGCGTTTTCTGGATTATTCTCTTTCCGGCAGAGAAAAAAAGCAAGATGTTCCGGACAACATCCTTTTTTTTAAAACCTCGTATTCCCTTGTGCACGGCTTTTGGTGAATTTAAACCCATAAAATAAATTGTAGCGCTGAGTTAGTTTATAATATGAGTCCCATGAGACTCTAAGAATCATTTTATTGGCCATTAGGATTCCTTTTAAGAGTTAAGGTTTCCGTTTCTTTACTTTTCTTTTGAACAAAATAAATTGGAAGTTTTGAACTTTATAACGAGTCGCCAGAAGATGATACCTGTGTAGAAAGAGATTAGAGCCGTTGTTTCCAAATTGACCAATTGATTTACTGTTTCCCTTCAAACAGTCTCGATGATGCGGGTAAAATTAGGTTTGCTGAAAATTCATTAAACTCAATACATGGTGTGCGCATTTTATTTTGTCTTAAATGGGTCGCTTGGTAATTTAATTTTGTAACCAATAAAGTACTAAGAACAGGCCATAGGTATAATTTAAATATAACTAATAAGCATTTAAAACTATTTAATTTCTTAAGTTCTCTATCAAGAATAAGTTGCAAAATTTTAATTAATGCAGATAATTTACTTTCACTGAATCTCTGTAAAGATTAATTTGCTTAACTTATGATATTTAAAAAAAAATGTAGAAAAATTCGGTGCTAAAATATAAAAATCTCGAGTTTTATATACGGCCTTGGCACGCTTTAGAAGCGGTCACCTGCTTGGCCTTTGTGAAAGGGGTAAAATCTTTCTTTACCTATCCCTGCTTCTCCTGCTCATCTTCAGCACTGCTGGGGCATTTTCCTGAGACAGTTGTTTAAAGGTCAAGACCTGGGGTGTCACACTGTTTTGCGGAAAGGTTAAATGGACTTGGTGTAGGCTTTCTTGCTTCAAGAGGATTAAAAACAGCAACAACAGACAATTTTATAAAAAAGTATCTTATTCCCATGATACTGATCATCTAAACGTAATATAAACTTAACTATCTGAGTGGCGTGACAGCCCTTGAGGGCGAAGGTTCACTTTGCCCAACTAAGTACACGTGACCTGAGGTGCATGAGCAGATGTTTCGGTCAGATAGTCAGTCTGACGCAAAACCCCTAGTGTTAAATTTCCAAGCAAGCTTGGTACTCATTTATCAATCCGCGGAAGGTATGACAGGCTGAATCTATCTTGCCAGTCCGGGGTTCGAACCATGGACTTGTGGTGAGGAAAAGCGATGCACTAATCACTTAAATGTAATATAAATCCATTAATTTATTCATCTAATTATTTCCTTTTTATATATTGATATAAAAATATATGCACATTTTCCAACTCATACCATAGCATTTCACAATATAACAAAAATTCTTCCTCATTTGTTTTTCTTTGGATTTTTTTAACAAACTAGTGAGGATTATCGTACGTTATCCTCAATTGAGTATCATTAAAGCTATTATATTGTAGAAATTAAGTAAGGCTCTATCATCGACCCATATCTGCACATTATAAGGTTAATTAACATAATTATGTTGTGTTGTTTCAATATGACGTAGATTGCGCCATCAAAAGCACGCTATTGTGCGTATAATTTTATAGCATCCATGTACATTACTTTTATACCAACATATTCCTTATTGTGCTTTGTTAGACTAACAATCAAGAGAAAAAATATATTAGATAGGGGGGTACAGGGGAAAAAGGGTATTTTCTTATATTGCATGGATGAATAATGTATGATGATGGTGTTATGATATATTCTTGAATAATACTTATTCTCTTTTATGATGGAAGATTATACGTCATAGTTTATCATCAGTTTATTTTTTCGCAGAGAATCATCCATTTCCGTTAGAGTAATGCAAAAACCGAAAATAATAATACGTTTCTCTTTCTTTTCCGAAGAAACTTATTATTCATACGGTATTATAGTGGACTAGATGAAGTTTTTTTTAGTCTTGAAATGTTGTTGTTTCTCCGAATACTTTTCTTACTATTCTTATATATTAACACATATTTTCATTATAATAATACAATACATTTTTCAATTTGTTATTTAAGGGCTTCAGCAAAAGAATGTGTAAAAGAAATAAATTGATCTTGGCATATTAAAGTGAGATGTGGTATTTAAAAACTTAAGCGCTATTATTTGATATCATTAAATGAAACTCTATTCATGGCTATTTGAATCACAATTTAAACGAGTTTTTTTATCATATAAAATTTATCACCGTCTTGAAGAACAAATAAGACTACAAAGCTACAATATGAAAGAAGTACCGAGTCAATGTATATGAAATGTTCAATTCTTAATATTTATCAACCAATAGGAATGCTACTTTTCAATAACCCAATTAAATTTTCCCTTTGATATTTTATGAATCAGGGAACAGAAAGTTATCAGACGTAGCATAGACTTTTTCATCTGAATGACACTCGTAATTTCAAAAATTGAGACCAAATGTTTTCTGTGAGTGAATTTAACAAGTAAATTCGAATTACGTTAATTGAATTTGAGGTATGACGTGGTGATTAGAACTTTAAGTTAAAATATTTGAAATAACATCTTTGACATATGACAGCAACATCAATCATCAAGACCCTTAATACCATTTATGCACTTCTTAAAACGGTGTAAGCTTACGTTAAGTAATAATATTTTTCGGAAGAAAAAGATTCGTAATATACTTAATATTGTTTTATATTTAGAATTATATGTGTTTTTTGTAAGTACGAGTAATATAAAAAAAATAATGTTTTTTAACACAATTCCTACTTAGATCAATTACTTTAGCAACTTAGATTTTATTTTAGCTACTTTTTATTAAATAATTACAGTTAATATAATTATGTATATAAATATGACACAATCACAATATTAAGGGCAAATAATTTCAATTAATTATCATTAAAATATCGTATTGTCATCCCAGACAATCGTGTATATAAAATTTCAGTTCAACTGAATGCTTTAAAATGTGAGAAAAAATGTTTACAGTTTTGACCAACGTGAAACCAACGTGGCTATATCTATAGTTGTATAAATAATTAGTTTCAGTCAATTAATTTTAATTAATTATAATTAAATTATCGTATTTTTACCCAAAACAATAGTGTATAGAACGTTTCAGCTCAAATGAGCGCTTTAAAATGTAACAAAAAAATATTTTCAAGTTTTGACGCAAGTCACCAAAAATGATGCCAAACGTGGCTGTATTTGCAATTCTTTGAAGAATTAGTTTTAATCAATTAATCTTTGTAAATTATAATTAAATTACTGTACTGTCATCCGAAATAATTATTTATATTAAATTCCAGCTCATGTGAGCGCTTTAAAATACATTTTATTAACGATTGAAAATTCCACCAAGATAAATAAATATATACAAAGTGTGAGCAAATAGTAGGAATTGAAAAAAAAAACACCGTACGAGCTACTTTTTTTCTTAAATTTCATACTCATAGGAGCTGTATCCTAGCAATGTTAACTAACGGCAAAGAAGATCGAAAAAGTACTATTATACCAATATAAGTATATCTTACTAGAAAAAATCCAGACTTTTGAAGAATGAAAAAAAAGAAACAAAAAAACTCCGATGTACCATTCGTAACAGCATTGATCCATTAGATTTAATCCATTATATTCCCATAGCATCTCGAGTTATATCTAGAAAGAATCTGATGATCGAAATTTATAGAGCCAATGCAGCCTCAAAGATTACAACTGACCGATCCGATATTCTTAAGATAAAAGAGGAAAACACTGTAAAGTAAAGAGAAAAAGATAAAAATGTTGAAAAGCATATCGCTTATGTCGTGCTTATCACCTCTATCGCCGATATCTTAGTACGCCCAAAAGTAATCTCTATCTGAGTGTGAGATCTAAAAATCGAACGATATCTTTCCCTTCAATTTCTAGAAAGGGAGTTTTTTTGCCTCTTTTTTTCTATTAACCGTTTTCAACTCTTTTTTTCTTCTTCACTTTCAGAGATGGCAAGACGTGTTTCCACTTTTAAAAAGTAGAAACTTATATAAAGCCCTATTCTTGATATTGTGTTTGTTGCGTGTTAAGAATATGTTTTTTCTGATCATCTGCGAGGGACTGCATGACATGAAGAGATAAAAAAAAAGTAGAACGAATTTTTTTTTTGTAAGCATTTATCTCTTTTTTCTGCCTTTTAGAATCAAAGTTATACTTTTTATCATAGAATGGTTACATTTAGGCGAATGTTTTCAATCTAGATAAACAAAATAAACTTTTAATCATATTATAATCATCTAAAATATTTTGAAACATTCTATATTTAAACAATTATCTCTTAAATATGGATTAAACTAGATCAGTGCTTCTTAAACTAACAATATTTGCGATCAAATATTCAATGATAATTCTCATCCTCCCCCTTTCTTACAGGAACAATGTATTGAATTCATTAATACTATACTTTGCCATTGAAGATACAATAGGACTTTAATCTCTTAAGTGGCACTGGTCTGTTTTGCTCACCCAAAGCGTTAATTGCCCCGGACGTATACATACGTCTTTACGAAGTACGATCTTTTATATGCTCTGCTATCCATAAAATTATTCTGAAGGCTTTGTTATGCAATAAAAGGACCTGGGTAGTGTTTGTGAAGGATTTACTTATTTCAGAGAATTTGCTTGTTTAATAATTTGTGTAACCCCCCCTCCGACACACACACATACATCTCATAATCATGCCTACATAGAAAACGCTGTCTGGCATTGGGGATCTCATCGCAGTAGCTTTTATTCGGCAGCTATGGGATTAATTATAAACCGTACTAATTATCTAGAATCGGGTTAATTTTTGTTTATAATTTTATACATGACAAGCCCACGGTTAAACTTGTTCTTTTAGTATTGTTACATTGATTATGAAGTGTACTGGGCAGAACTGATGCATTTTTGAGTTTATTTTATCAGTGTAAATGTGTATTTTATTTTGTCAGAATGTATTTTTTTTTTACTTTCAATAAATTAATAATTTTTATTAAAGATTATTTTGTTAACGACTTTTCAATAGACTTGCACCCCACCCTAGATTTATCACACGTCCTAGGGAGGCATGGTCCCAGTTTGAAAAGGCTGAACTAAGTTGAATATAAATTGAAAGTGGTAGAGAGTTTTTTATTTTACTTTTTAATTCAAAGAAACAACTTAATACTAATGGATTTCTCATTCACTTATCTACATATTACTTACCACAACATAAAAAGAAGTTGCATTCATTTCCATGAAAGAAGTTAATCATACAAGTTAAATTACTTCTACTTTGTTTCAAAAGTAAAATTGTTTCTAATGATAACATTTAAAACAATACAACTGGAAATTAAGTAAAAATTCTTATGATTATATTTCTTTCATCTCGGGAATGTTATTCTAAGCTGCATATTTTAATATGTAAATTCTGTTTTTTTTTTCCGATTGTGATGTAAAACATGACTTAGCTGACATCAGCATATTTAAAGACTTTCTAGAGCAAATAGATAGTACGGCTTAAAACTGGAAGATAAAAATAAATTTTATAAGTTATAAAAAAATATATATTTAGCACGTTTCTACATTCTTTTCTCTGAGTTTATTTTAAAGAAGGTGATTTTTTTATTCTGTTAAATGCATTGGTTTTTAAAAATTCCCTTTTAGTCTTGTTGCATTTTTAATAAATTGTAGGATGAACTATTTTACAATATTTGAAATACTAGCTTCAATATTTTATTTTTGTTCCATTTATTACAAAAAAGGGTCAATAATAATGAAACTTATTTTTAAAACGAGTTGAAATATTATTTCCAATGTCACAATACTTGTATTAAATGTCTGATTTTAAATGGAAAAAAGTTTGAAATAATACTATAAACACTGACACTTAATTAAGCATTAAAGTTCAAACATTAATACACTGCTGGACAATTGCTAAGGACGGATCACAAATTGCTATGTAGCATAACGATAAGCGAGACATGAGGCCTAGTAGGATAAAATATAGTTGCCACATTGTTCAGACATTAGAATAAAGAATATTTATTGTTCTGGAAAGTACAAAAGCTGTGAAACATCTGAAAGAAAAAAAAATATTTCTTTGATCTGCGTACGGAGAAATGGAACAATGCATCTAAAAGTCAGCAGGCACCTTAAAGAAAGATATCAGTACGGGATATGTCCACCGTGGAGTGTGATGCAACATTCCACACGTCGTACCATACTTTGCACAACATTATCCAGCGGCTGTTGAGGCAATTTATACCATTCCTCTGTGAGTGCACGGATGAGGGTGTTCTTGTTTGTCAGAGGATATTTTCGACCAGCAACTTGCCTGCCCAAAGCATACCACACATTTTCAATTGGGTTTAGATCTGAAGAACGCGCTGGCCATACGAGACGTTGAATACCCTCGCTGTTTAGACAATCCTAAACAGCGAGTGTTCGATGACATGTTTCGTTGCCGTCCATAAAAACAAATTTATCACCGACAGCACCACGGAAAAGACGAACACGAGGAAGTAGAACTTCATCAATGTATCGTTGGCCCGTCATAGTCTCATTCGCAACCACATGTAGGCGCGTGCGGCCATTGATCATGATGCCGGCCCACACCATGATACTGCATGTCGGATATCGGTTCTTTTCCTGTATATTTTCTGAACGATAAGCAGTACCACTCTCGCGCCAGATCAGTTGGCGTCTACAATCCAATGACAGACTGAACCTACTCTCATCTGAGAAGAGTACGCATGCCCAGTCCTGTTCAGTCCAATTGTGATGCTCACGACACCATTGCAAACGGGCAGTACGGTGCTGTCTGGTCAATGGGACACACACAACTGGTCTGCATGCGTATAGTCCTCCTCCCCTCAAACGTCTGGCAACAATTTTTCGGGAGATCTGCTTTCCTGAGGCAGCAACAAACTGATTTGCCACCTGCTGAGCTGTGGTGCGCCTGTTCCTTTTTGCTGATAGGACGACATATCTGTCTTCTGCAGGTGTCGTACTTCTAACACGACCTCCTTCGTGCCGTCTACTACACATTCCAATAGTTTTAAATGACTTCCACAGCCGTGAAGCAACGCTGTGAGCGATGTCGAACTCCCTGGCAACATCTGTTATTTTTCGCCCTTCTTCGATCTTTCCAATAATTCGGCCACGCATAAAATCATCTATGTGATGTTGGGGAGACATGCCAAAATTTTTAAGTTCGTCTATTAAATCTTTCCTGTAAAACTTTGACTTGAAACAACAACTGTCCACACGTTTCAAAACCTTTAAAGCTCTTATGAACGCTATCACGTGATGAACAGACGTGGATAAAAATTTGCATATTCATACTTCTTACTAATTTCCCGCACTTATTCTAATTTTCCACATTTTGCTTCCTTTCACTTTTTGGTTGCTGTGGATGATAGTGTTATTCGTCCTTAGCAATTGTCCAGCAGTGTATAAAATACGATGTAATGCTACTAAGAACAGAATAAATTATTCAGTTATAACGTTCACTGTCCTGTTATAAAATATTTAATAAAATATCTAATGTATGCATATAAACCCAAAATAAAGTATGCACAGATGTTTTTTTTATTATATAGAATTACGTCATTTTCACGAATGTGAAATTTTAGTTGACATTTATGGAAGACTACTTTTAAATATTAAAAAAAAATTCAAATGCTTATAAAAGTTAATTAATAAATTATTCCGTTATTTAAATTAAAATTTAAAATAAGAATACCTCGTAATATTTTCAAGGCAGTTCAAAAAATGAATAGTACTTCTCTTGCAAAGCAAAGGGCAGGAGGTCAGCGTTTTCGTTTCGCTTTTATTTTTCATCTTGACAGTCACGGCTAACTTGTTCATTCAAGAAATTGACACATTTTAGGTGTATCGCTGCAGATTAATTTTAATTTTGAGAATATCATTGTTTATACGTTTAAAAGCAGCGTTTCGCTACATTGAAATAATTTTTTATTTGTCAACAAATTTTAAATTATGTATTTATTATTTTAAAATTCAAAACCCCAGAATTAAAAACGGACGGATTTTCTCTAAGTGGTGATATTAAGTCCCTATCCGAACTTAGATGGCTCTAAATCTGCTCAAATATCCATTACTAATTATCTTTATAGTTACTGCTCCTTTATTTATTGTTTATTGCTTCCATCATTCTCACAAAAGTACAGTTGTTAAATCGTTCAATTGCGCCAAAATAAAATACGTCCACTAAAAATCGCAGCTTTCAACGCCAAATACTTTTAAAAACTCAATTTTTCCCTGCGTAGCCTAATTTCCTTTTACCGCCTAATGATTCTGTCTGCCGTAGAACAACTACAAAGGTCACAAGCAAAAGGAATCTGAATCTATGGACTACGAAATCATTAGCATGGATATCAATTAGGTTTCACGAATGCACGAGTCTGCAAAAAAGCATCTTCTCTTTTGTGTAGAGAGACCGTTACATACTCTTAAGAAACTCGGGCAAGCGAAACGAAAAAGTTAATTACCTCCAAATAATTAATAGGATAATTAAGCTTAATTGAAGTGCGTTCTTAAGGTTGTGTTTAATTTACCTTTGGATTGGTGGGCGGGGCTTCGGATGCCAAGGAGTGTGTGATGAATCGAGAAGCATTTAGAGCCCAGAAATTTTTCAAACAATGAATCGGTGTGTAGGCTTTTGCTAAAATACATCATAGAGTCTGTGAAAAAAATATCTATGATGTGCAAAGTGTTTCGACTCTTTAATTTTTCTAAGTAGTTGTTAACTTAAATAAAAATGCATTTTATACGCCTACTTTGAATAAATAAGGCATAGTTCTGTAAATGTTCGTTTCTTGTAGAGTATTTAGGGGAAATTATCCTCTGTTTTGCAATATTTTAATATTTTCAGCATGTTGAAATAATTAGTTTCTATCAAATGTAACATTATATTTTCTTTAAGAATAATGTAATTATTTTTCCATATTTAAAAAGGAGAAACGCGAAGCACATTCTCTATCTCATCTCGATATATTCGGATACCTACAGACATAAAATTTGGCAAGAATGTTCATTTAATGAAGTACAGATCCTCTAAGAGAGTGTTTTGCGACAATTGACGTACAACAACGGCTGCGAGGGTTTAAGGGGCGTTATGGATAAATATGCCCGTTTTTTAACTATTAGCAAACTGACTTGTAATTCCACAGGAATATTTCTTGCATGGAGGCAATATACGTAAATAACAGGTTTTGCAGCAATCGACTCCTAAGAGGGCAAAAAGGGCGCGTTATAAATAAAAATTAAGACAGACGTAAAATTGGTGAGCGAACTTATATTTAGTTGAGCAAAGGCTCTGCTGAAAATGGGTTTTGAGGGAATCCACTTTGAGGGTGGGAGTTATGAGAGGGTAAGAAGTGAGGGCTATAAGAAGGTTTTTTAATACAATAGAATGTGTGCTTGGATATCATATATATATATATTTATATATATACATATACAGTGAAGAGGACAGTTAACGACTATTTAATAATATAAAACGTTTATGTGATTTAAATTGATGTAGGTAATTTTCGAAAATGTTTTTATTTGAAAAATCGAACATTGAAAAAAATCTTAGGAAGCCTGGGTAATTTTGTCTGCACTCTGATTAAACTGAATGATTTGTTTATATATAAAGAAGAATCTTAATTTTTATTTCTCAAACATTACTTTTAATAATATTTTATTATTTTAGTCTAGGTAACTTATTGCTCATAAGAATATATTTTTTTTAATTTTATTTATTATAGAAGAACAAAAACGTATACTATAAATTTAAATTAATACACTTTTACTAGGAAATGCATAATTTACAAAGTTTGTGACTAATCTAATTGCGATATGTTTTTAAGTTAATTCTGAATTCTAAAAAAACCTATTTAAAATCTTAAATATATTTAGTAAAAGTAAGTGAATTGCAGGCAGTAAACTAAATACCAATTTAATTTTTTAATTTTTTTTAAATTTCCTTTTGGAAAGTTATTTTTTGTGAATGGAGCTGATCGTTGAAATAATTGCACATATTAGTTTATAAATGCGGATATTTTGAACAAGAAATTTATATTAGATGCATGCATTTTGATACAATTTATACAAAACTCTCTTTGTCATGCACAAATTATATTTTACAAAGTCATTAGAACTAAATGTTTAAATCCACACTAATAAGTTTCTAGATAATGGCTATAATTCTACAGACGTATACTTAAAAAAAAATATTTCTACCGATATATGCTTAAGGGTAGTAAATACAATTCTACAGAAATATACATCTAAAAACTTAGTATTTTTCCATTGCATAATCATGTTGGCTTTCTATGCAAACCGATAGATTGGTTGCAATACATTTACATTCCACATCAACGCACCACATTATATTGTATTAATTTGATAACTCGGTGTTTTAGAGGTTACGTACAAGTGTCATAAACTCATAGTTGTAGGTTCCGAATGCGAAAATCGTATATACGCATGTCATATGGTTATGTGGTTTGTAAAAGAGCCCTTGAGTATAAATTTGGCACTGATGATTACGGCAATATTTAGCATACGAAGATAACGTGAATTAAATAAATGTAAGCATCTAAAATTTAGCAGCAGGAGTCGCCACTAGATGGTGACACCCCCACAATGAAATGAATGTAACACTTTGGGGCTTGCCGTTTTTGCAAAAACTATACTGCGCAAATCAAGCCCATCTGTAAAAGGAAAAAAAAATGGTATTAATGAAATTAGTATTTATGAAACAAATTATCAAAAATAATACAGTTAAAAAGTATATTGTTTATGTATGTATAGCTATAAAGTTTTAAACCTGAACAGCTGTATTAAATGATACCAGCGCAATAAAACACAGTTATTTATATAAATCCTTAAATTTGGATTATGTCTGTATGTTTACTGCAGCTATACAGGTGGAAAACTTATGGGATCTTTATTGTAATTCAATTTTAAAAATCTATTTTTGAATCAAAAGTAAAAAAAAAATCTTTTCGAAAGAACAGATACTTTTAAAGACTGACTTATCCACCAGAATGCTCTTTTTTCCTTTGAAATATTCCAAAGACTCGCTTTTCCTTTCGGGACGACATCAGCGGCTTCATTGTCCGAGAAGGTTTCTCCGCCTCGCTTTTACATATAAAACACGCATCCATCACAGAGCTTTTCACTTTCTGACACATCAGCGCTTCGTCATTTTTCTTCGTTGCATCCCACTCTCAAATTTTATGCTTCGGTGAGACACAAAGTGCCTGGGCACCATTACTAGAAGCCATTCATTCACTGCCGAGGGACGACGGGGAGAAAAACAGGCCGATTAGAAATTTCTTTCCTTGCAACTTTAAAAAAAATCAGTGGTGAATAGCATAATAATGTTATAACTTCAAATTATATCACTTCCTTTTCTTCAGCAGCAGCATTTTCTTCACTATGCCTAGTACGGGTAACTACCATTTGAGACAATACAAGTAACTTATTTGTTATAAGCTGCTTTTGTGTATTATTTTATTTATTTTTATCCAAATTTTACCTATAACTATTTATTCATAACGCATGGTAAGGAAAATTATTCAGTGTTGATGAAAGCAACGTTTATCTACATCAAACACATTTGACATAAAATATTCTTCTTCAAAAGCACTACAGCCGATTTACGGCGAAGACTGTCTCAGTTAGATTTGATCTGTTACCATTTTGATATGTTTATTGATTTTGTTTTCCATCTGTTTAAGCAATGTTTTGCAAGTGTTTTTCTATAATGTCTGGTCATCTTGTACGGGATCTGCCTTTTCTTCTCTTGACCTCTGGTTTCAAAAAGGGATTTCTATAAACAGTACAGACTTAAAAAAACTTGTTTGCAGCATTCAAAAGTAATTGCTGCGTTTTACTTTGAGAAATAAATGAAAAGTACGTAATGGTAGTATATGAGAATTATAACCAAAAGAAACAGCAATATAAATATTAGTTTTACAGGTTTAATAAATACATTTCAAATATTTTAAATTGCATTTTAAATTATTGTTATCTAATGTATTTTTATGAGAAAATTGTTACGATTTATAATTACTCTACAATGAATAGTACATAACCAATACCTTTATGATTAATACATTATACATACCTTATAGCAAATATATTACTAATTATACTCTAATTCAAGGCAAACATCATAAAATTAAATAAAATTTAGTAAAGGTCAACCTGTTTCTCTACTAATTGCACATATTTACAAGAATTTTCAAGCAACTGGTTGATTAATTGTTGTTTAGAAAAGAAATTCTCAGAAAAATTGTTCTCTTGTTGTTGCTAATCCTCCAGGGTCTGACAAAGTCAGACAAGATCAATTAAATCGTTTACTCTCAAAAGATCCAGCACAAAAAGGGAATCAGTGTAGATAGATTTGCCTGTGAGACATATGCAGCGAGTTATGTGTTCGAGGTAAGCCTGGTGATCTTGACACCTTGTACAGACGGAGAAGACCTTTTTGTTCGCTGAAAAGGATAGGTACTTTATATTACCAATAGCGAAATGAGAGGGTGTAGTCTGGAAGCATCTGTCACACTTGAGGGCTAGGGATAGACCGCATACTAATGCTGAGTGGGAGGTACCCTCCAGTTCAACAAATATTTAGACTTTTTAACGATTATAATTCCAGATATATAAGAGTGGATGTGGAGGGAGTTAGAAGATTACATCCCTCCTTTGCTCCATTCCATTGCTGTGAAGTTCGGGGTGAGATGGCATCCACTGAAAATGGTTATCATGGTGCAGCGATATATGTTTCAGTTTGTGTAAGATAAAGACACGGGTTTTGTCGCCAACAATAAACTATTTGTAAAAGTGTCGAACTTAACGACGGCTATCGGAGAGAATATATAGATTACCATAATTCTGTTTAGATAGAATAGTTTCAAGTCCCACATCAAGGGCTATTCGTTCACTTCTGAAAACTGAGCAGAAATCTGGATTGGGTTTTATCAGACAATTTTTCCCGTGTCGTATTTATACAGATATCGCTACCGTTGTGGTTAGATATTTTACTACCATCAGTGTATATCTACATTACATCAATGGGGATGCTGTTAATGATACCCAATGTTAAATGTCTAAGATGGCTAGAGACAACATTTTTTCTTCATGACGGGTCAACTTAAGTTGAAGTAGAAATAGATCCTTTTGAATGTCCCTCCGATGGATTCAAGCTACAGAGTAGAGAAAAGGGCTGTACTTATTCAGTAAGAAAGTTCTGGGACTCAACTTTGCTGAAGGATCTGTTTTTCCTTTAGTCTGCCTGTTTAACAAGATATTCAGGTGAAAAAGTGTTTTAAGTGCGTTGAAGTGCCCTTATTCAATATAACTGCTACATTTTGCAAAAGAAGTATTAGCTTTTAAATATGCAGATATTCCTGCTTATATATATATATATATTTATATACATATATATATCTAAATACATATATTTCTTTACACAAAACATACTTAAGAGAAGACTGTGCACCAAGACACGGAAGAACTTACTTTGAAGTGCTTAACTATGAAGTTAAATAAGCCCGCAAAAAAAAAATCGTTAATATGAAATCATGTTCCACTTTTCTAAGATTACTGTTTTAAAATTTAAGTAAATTATATCTTGTCCTTATCAAGTTTTATGATACCTTCAAAATTTATGTACGTATATGCACACACAGCATATCCAGTATTTTGACTAAGAGATTCTAAATTAAAGTTACTTAGAAATGAGTGATTTTTAATTCAAGGTTAACCAATGTCAGTTTTATGTGAAAATGAGATTGCTCATGTATTCGGCTAATAAACGTCCCAATTTTTAATCATTTGAAATAAATTTTAATTATTAGTGTAAATACGAAATTTTTCAGATTAAATCACTTCAGAATAGGTTCAAAATTCTTTTTCATTAAGCTTGAAAGTGAAATTCTACATATTAAAATTTTGAGATTGGTTATTCTTGTTTTGAATCACAAAATAAAACTGACTGAAATTAATTAAATGTGATTTTCGTTACTCCCCTGTTAGTTAGCAACTTTAGAATACTAACATCTTGTATTAAAACATTCTAAATAATAGACTCTGTTTATTTAAAATCTTGCAGGATATCAATGCATAGGTTTCAAAAATTAAATGCTATAAATATGTATTGCCTTTTAACTTAAATAATTTATCTATTTCAAGGAAAATATATATATATTTATTCTTAAATTTTGCATTCTGAGAGAACATATTCTTATCAGCTGAAGTTTCGGCTTTTCACTTTGAAGGATTAAGGGATCTTAAAGAAAAATGCGGATGATAGTATTATTTCAGATTTTCACAATTCATTTGTCGTTTGTGTTTCTCGGATTCTATTTTGTTAAACATTGTGCAACAAGGGAATTTATTAAAATGTGAATACTTTGTAACTTAAGATTATTGTTTTCTTTTTGTGGTACATTTACATTTGAATTACCTGAACTTTAAACTTTATGTGGTTCAAACGTATGTAAAATAAAAATATAACGCATTATTTTTAAAAAGACATACTGGATTAAATTTCTTAAAGTGGTCACTCAAATTGCATCCAAAGGTAGAGACATGTATGGAAATTAAAAGCAGAAAATATTTTTATTGTTTATTCTCTTATTAGAAATTATATAAATTTAACACACACACAGATATATATATATATATATATATATATATATATATACTAGCTGTAACCTGCCACGCGTTTATGTGGCTCAGTCTTGCTTAACAGAAAGGACATATTTTCAGTATGTTAAATAATTGGCATTGCACGTATGATCTTTTATAAAAAAAATGTATAAATATATATACGAAAAACTTTCCTAAACTGATATTTATAATTTGTTAATCAAATGCTTGAAGTTATTACAGCTTATTTTTGTCCTTATGTCATGTTATGAACCTCTCTAAATTTATTTACATTGTCTTTAAAGTGGCGACCTCAAGTTTGAAGATAAATTTTAAATGGCTCCGCTCTGGATTCAATGAAGGAATTGGGTTAGTTTTACAATGCTTATGGATATTTTTATTAAATCAGAGGTGTGTTCACAAATGCACATTTATCCAAACAATGTCACTTGGAAACATGAATTGTATGTCCTGCGGTCATATAGGAAATGTTTTGATTCCGCAGTATATCTAGCATGCAAAATTTGTAATGGCTCTGTTCTCTGAGTTGAGGCAGTTTAATTCTTTCAGTGGTACGAAACATTCCTTTGGTTTCTCCCTTAAATTCCAGAACATTGCGCGCGCGCAGCGCAATAAGGATACACTTCCATCATTGTGTAAATTAGAACATGCTGCCTGAACCGAGAATCTTTTACTGGGTTGTACCGGAATGTAAGTTGACTGTTATTGTGGGATTGCTCACCACAAAGTCATGTTTAACACAGATGTGCTGTTTCTGGTTAACAACTTTCTGATGTTGTAAAACACGAATAAAGTGCTCTCAAATGTGCTTCCTCAAGTCTGGTTGCATGTTGCTTTGCTGCGCACTCAGCCTGTGTTTGTGACATTCTTTGTTTGCTTTTCTCCTTTGCCGATATCCATTCTTTCTCAGTTTGAAGTGCAATTACACTCATTGTAGTACTTTTGCCTTGCAAGTATGACAACCTAAGTTTAATTTCTCGCAAGGCATTATTTTTATCTAGTGTAGCCAATTGACTGCACTTAAAAAGAAAAAAAATTCAAACAAAGCATATAAAGTTTCTTAAAAACTTAAAACTACACTTAAAAAGAAAAGAAAATTAAAACAAAAACATAAAATTTCAAAACATGAAAAAAAAAGAAAAGGAAAAAATAAAAAATGCTAATGAAATATTTAACTTTAAACGTGCATCAATTGACACAGCTGAAATTCAACGCAATGAGAGGCTGAAGGTATTTTTAATCGAATACGCCACGAAAAATTCCAATATAAACACGACAACTACGACAAAGTGTTGATAATGATGGGAGTATTTTTGCAATTCACAATTCGATTAGTATTGGCAATTGTTATCAACAAAGTCAAGGGCCTATCTTTAAAACAGAGTGGCTTATATCTAGACACAGGCAGCTTTTCACATGGACAATTATTTGTCATCTGTGTACTTAAATATTAGCATCACCACAGCCAAATTACCGCCATGCAAATCGCAACATTTTCCCTCCATTTCTTTTTTCATAAAAAAATGCTAGAATCTTTATTGTTTAGATATTAAGGTATGTGTGTGATATACATGGCACCAATTTTGTTAAAGGGATGCTAATACATAATTACTGATGTGTGTTACAAAGCAGCAGTCACCAATTGGTGATGCGTGAAAAATTTTGGATGGTATGCAGAAAAATTGGGAAGTTATTTATACTTTTAAGAAGATTCAGTTTAAAAAAAGATGAACAACAAAACAACATATTACGGAACACGAATTATTTTTTACTAAAAGCTTTCAGTTACTGAAATAACTAAACAAAAAAACATAATTCCTGAGGTTAGCGATTTTTGGTAACCTCAACCATTTTTTGGAAACTTGTAAGCAAAACACTTCAGTTTGTTGATTGTTGCTATTCATGAAGCTTATTTTCAGGGCATAGAAGATTAAATAAAGACGTAAATATAGCTATAGAGCTCCACCACATAGAGGTCAATCCTGATAGTGAAACGCTAATTACAAAGTTATACATTAAGTGGTTAATGAAGTGTTGAAAAATAGCAATTAATGCTCTAAAGCAGGCACAGCAGACAATTTTTGTATATATACAGACAATGAAGCAACACAAAATGTCTACTCATAAGCATTGTAAAATTAACCCTTTCACCTCAAGAAGAGTCATTTAATTTGTTTTCAAAAACTTGGCACCTCTTCTATGGAGACAATGTAAATAATTTTAGATTCATACCATGAAAAAAAACCCATAATAACTTGGGAGTATTCTGTTAAGAAATTACAAATGAAATCTATTTAGAAAAGTTTTGTTAATGTATATTTCCCTATTTTTTTTATAAAAAAATCATACTTCAAGTGCAAGCAGTTAAAGATATTATAAATGTGTGCTTTCTCTTTTCTTTCTTTTTAACCAGACTGAGCCACAGGAAAACATGATTGGGTACAGCTAGCTAGCTATAACAAACTTAAATGATAAAAAGCTATCAAAAACCAATTCTTAACAACAAATTAGCATTTTGATAAAATCACCAAAAAAAGTTGCAAACAAAGGTTCTTGGGTACTGTTGCAACTATATCAAACCTGATTTTGTTCGCATCACACACGGTGAATTGTAAATTAAGTGCTAATGTTGCCAATACGGTTGCATAATACATAAATATCAGAACAAACACAAAATATACATCAGAAAAACTTAATTTTTCCATTTATATTTCACAGTAACACCAAATAAATTTTTGAAATTGCACAAAATAGATATTTCGTGAGTCTAATGTTATTGCCCCAACTATTAAAAACTACAATAACTATTTCATGGAAAAATTCACTACCAAGTGCAAAAAAAGTATTATTATTGTGCACAAACAGGCATAGAATGTTCTTCCCTTATTGAATGCATATTGCAGTATTTGGCGATGTCTTTTGATTTTAAGTAAATGGCCGACTAAAGGAAAAATATAAGTACCATAAAAATTATATATTAATTTAATTTAGATTCATTGGAGAAAGATAAAATACCGTAAAGTCCGGCATATTACGCATACCCATACTTTCAAGCTGCAATTTTTAAATTTTAATTACATTCGCTATATAATGTGCACCCCTTTTACGAAGAAACCTAAATGTACAAATGCAATGCTGTTATGTTTAGAAGCGATTTATTCGAGGTGTTTATATAAACAATTGCAAAAATAGTATACTTTTAGAACTACCACATTTTAAGTTCAATATCAATGTCATGTCTTTTAAATAAACAGTATTTTGAAATATTTTGAAGTTTACCTTTTTAAGCTCATTTGTTTATTAATTTTTAAAGCCCTCATTTTTATACCTGGCGTATAACTCACACCTGCAAATTTCGATCTTATTTTTTGTGTTCAAAGTGCGTATTATACGCCGGATTTTACAGTAGGTGGAAGATTTTAATCGGTATAATATTCGCTAAACACATACATAGTGTACAGAATTAAATTTAGTATTGTGTATATAAAATTTATCCAAAGTAAATATCCTGTGCTTAAAAATAAATTGAAAAATGATATACAATACTAACAGTAATTGACATAAAAGGAGCTGAACTATCTTTATCAACGCAAAAGTATACTTTGAAAAAATAATTGTAATCTTATGACAACCTGCTTCCTCAACATGTATTTGAGCCCTCTGTATGTTTTGCTCATTCACTGATGCTTACTCTAAATTGATCAGCATTTATCCCTCGCACTGCGTTGTCTTGGCCAGTACGATGACCTAAGTTCGAGTTTCTGCAATACAATTTTATGTACTCAAGCCGATTGACTGCAGTTAAAGTGAAGGTTTAAAGAAAAACATATGAAATTACAAAACAGCTCTGAGTGGGCCTTTATCCGAATTCCTTTGTGGCCCTTTTTCAGATATGAGCACCATTTCAGTGGAATTGAAATAACATTCGTTGGGGCTCCTGCATCATTGATACAGCGGTAGCTCTACGTCTCTGACAAAAACAAACCATAATTACTTCCAGTATTTTTTTTAACAAATTACTAATGGAATTTGTTTAAGAAGGTAATAATTTTATAAAGCAATGAAAAACAAAATAAGGT
Source organism: Trichonephila clavipes (assembly GCA_019973935.1). NCBI lineage: Eukaryota > Metazoa > Arthropoda > Arachnida > Araneae > Nephilidae > Trichonephila > Trichonephila clavipes. Next base: position 157,191 of record BMAU01007131.1, on the reverse strand, counting down.
GCAATATTTTGATGACTCAAAATCAGAAAATCTTAGTTTTAACATTTGTATTTCAATACTAACATCAAATGAAAGGTACTTACGTATTATTGCAACCTATTAGCGATATTGTATAAAACGAAGCACGATTCCCAATTCCGCGCGTACAACATCTGCGAAAATGGAATGGCCAACTATGCGAGTTATCATTAAAGTTGGCGATTGTTGCGATAATACGTAAGAATCAAATGAAGTTTAAAAAGTTGTCTAAAAAAGAAAAAAACATTCCTATTAAAAACTCCGTCGATTAATTTCGTCACATTAACATATCTCCAAGTGGGAGAAAAAGATTGTTTCCAAACATTGAATGTTATATCGCGGCATTTGGCTACGTCTGTTAATTTCAGGTAAATGGTTGACGGAAACTATTTGGTAGAAAAATAAGTAGCGTACAGAAGTCCATTATGTTAGTTTCATTTTCGCTTAATAAAGAGAAATAAATTTAGCTTAAAATTACAGAAAAACACGATGTAGAATTTAATCAAAGTAAACATCCCGCGTTAATGCAATCCAACTGTTGCCAAACCTACAAAACAAAATTTGAATTCTTGAAAGAATATATTTTAAAAAATGATTTATTCGAAAAATAATCCCAATTACGAATCAAAGGACAATAAATAGATAAATATGACAAGACATAAACATAACCATAAAAGAGTTGTACAGTAATTTGAAAAAATCTAAGCGTAAAGTTTACATTTTCGCATTCAGAGCGAATCGTGACGTTATTTGACGTCGAAACACAAAAAGACACTTAAAAATTAAATTTAAAAAAATTAGAGAGGATTTCAAAAAAAAGAACATAAGATCCTGACCGGAGACAAATGCAACGTTGTGTCAATATTTCAGATTAATCCATGCAGAACTTTTTGAGTTATGCGAGCATACACAAACCAACACAACATTTATATATATGCAGCGACCTTACAGATCAACAAAACGACTCCAAAACTGAACTGGATTGATCTGTTATTCTTGTAGCGTGCCTGGTTTTACCATGTGTTGTAGGTTTTGGAAGCTTACCTCTTAATTGCTCATTTAATCTTTTATCTTTAAAGTTAATAAAAATTTATTGTTACTTCATTCAACCGTGTTGTAGTGAAGAATGTCTAACCACGCAACGCGGCAGTGGTGACCCGGATATATAGATATATATTTGAGTTAATTATCAATATTCTAAATTACAAAATTATGAATTCATTAATATCATTTTTATATGAATTGTAGCAATATAAGTCAATTATGTTATATTCATGAACAATCTGACATCTCAATATATTTCTTAAGCATCTGGTGTGCCAGTCTGTCGATAAATTTTGAAGTTAATTCAACAGTTTACATTATTATTACCAGCTATTTTACTATATTGTATTGTAAATTTTTCAGACTGTTTTAAATTACAGGCTATTAACGTAAGTTTTAAGAACGCAGAATTCATATATTAACAACGTTACGGAACATAGCCAATAACAGACATTTATGTACAGACTGTATGGAAATAAATGTATACAACTTCGACAATTTCTTGCACAAACATACACACACACACACACACACACACACACATATATATATATATATTACATATATATATATATATATATATATTACATATATATATATATATATTACATATATGCAAATATTAGTGAAGCAACTAACTTCATTAAGAAAATACCCCTATATTTTTACGATTCTTTCTTATATTTTGATAAAAGAAAGCTATTTAAAGCCTAATTAGTACATGAACGATTGTGCACTGTGTAGTTTAATGTATAAGAGTAGATTTCAAATAAATATAGATTAAAACAAGCAAATAAAGTAAAGCCCAATGATATCATTTGATTTTAAACTATCAGTTAGGTACCACGGATTGGTGAAGGTCCATTCGGTCTTTCATCCCTTCAGTGGGTCGATAAAATGAGTACCAAGTTTTCTTGGGAAATAAACACTAGGTGTTTTCGCGTCCAACTGAACACTTGACCGGGACATCTGCCCATGCACCATAGCACCCGGTGTCATAAATACTGAGATGAAAACAGTAGGCATCGGCTTGACATGGGCTGTCGCACCACTGAGTTTGGTTTTGTTTAGTTGCTAAGTATATTTAATTTAATTTAGTTACAATTGTACATTTTATGTATTCTAAAAAAATAAAATAAATAAAATAATACTTACTAGAGAATAGGAGGAATATCAATATTCTAAAATTTCATCTTCAACAGATTATATTATTTAATACATGAACTGGATGGAATTTTAATAAATATGAATCGAGAATACGAAAGTAGGAAATAACACAATAAAATAATCTATGTTAATCATAAAATTAACATTAGTTTTTAATTAAACACCTATTCATTGATTATCTGTTCTGCTTTAAATTACTGGTTAAGGGGCATATTAAGCTGTATAATATAACTTTTCATAGACTATCCATTTTTGCATTTAGAATCCATATGCCAAAATTAATGAATTATATGAAGCAATTTATACTTGATAATTATCTACTATAAGTATTTTTTTTTTATTTTTCAAACCATCGATGCAAATGCATAACAATTTGCTAATTAACTTTCAAACATCTTTTCACAGCTTCATTCTAACTCATCATACCCTTTAGGATTATATTAATATTAAATCAATGCTTTAATAAATTAAAATATCACAACTCTAAATAAATCATTTTATTTTATTATATTTATATGTCTCATTAGTACGCATATTGATGTAATTACATTTTAACAATCCTTCTCTGCCTTTAGCATTTCATGTAATGCCATTATATAAGCTCCCTTTTTATTATTTGTGTATGAATAAGACATTTGCCAAAAATGTTCGAATTTTTCGCATTGCTTCAAATATTGAAAGCAATTGTACAGTAGAGTAAATAATCCAAAGTGGCGATGTCAGAAAAAGAAGTAAGGATAATGTAATATAAATTTACAGTTATCAAATACTTCGTTATTATTTTTTCTTACTTACTCATTACTTATTCAAATAAGTAGTAGTCTTAACTCTGTCTTCCTCGCGTGTTTCTGAACTCTTAGAGGTGTAGTCCGATTTAAAGAGAAGGAATTTTACATTCAAGGAATCACTTCACAGACTAAAACCCTATTCCAATTCCTTTTCATACAAATGCTAATCTTCCAAAAACAAACAGACTTACTGTCAGACAATGATTAAAATTTACGCCAAACTGATTTTAGTGCTCACGCCTGCCCGAGTCAGCACAACGGTTTCTTTGTGAAGAATATAATTAGAACTTTGAATAAACAACACGAAAACCTCTATCGTCCTCCTCTCCATGTTAAGTCCCTCTTTTGAAAAGGAATATCGAGTTGCCTTTACAACTTTCAAAATCTCGTTTGATTAAAGTTGCATTGCACTTCAAAGGGTCAGAGATGCTGCTAGTGTGAAATTTTTGTTTTGAGTACAGGAGTTAAAGTGGTTGTGTTTTAAAGGAGTTGAGCTATGTGCGAAAGGTTTATGTGTAAATCCACTTCCTCGTTTGTATTGAATTCAAAAGGGAGGAGAGTATCAAATTCTTCCACAAGTTCTTTAAGTATTTGAATTGGGATTTAGTTTCAATCGACTGATTTCAATTATTTGCTATTTTGAGAGGGAACACATTAAAATTTGTTATCTTTGAATACGTTGGGTCTTAATTTAAATTAATTTTTGAAGCAAAAAAAAAATAAGAATTTATTAAAAAGTCCCTCACGTATATATATAACTTAAAACATCGTATTAACACTTCAAAGAATAATTGTATTTTGCTCCTTTTCTTCCATTTAATAAAGTTTCTGATTTATTCGAATTTCAGAACTTCTGTTTTAAAAAAGAAAAATACATTATTAATAATAAATGATAGTTTAAAAAAACTAAAAAAACACGTTTTAATTGTTAATCAAACGAAGAAATTGCTGACGGATCCTCCCCTTTTTCATATAAAAAACATTTTTTTTGTATTTTTTATTTGTATTAATCATGATCATTTTAATTTTAGGGTTGTAACAAGCTTTTAGTCCCCAAATCTGAAAATGAGAAACCGTTAATCTTGATAATGCGCATCAGGACAATGGAACAAAATTATTAAATTACAGTATTGTCATTGGTCCTTGACATGTGTGCAAAATTTTAAATTAATGTGGGCAAAATTGGAGTTCAAAGATTCCGTTACATAAAGGTGAAGCTAATAGAAGCGTGTTAAAAAGCAGGATATAAACACTTGAAACCCATTTTAACAGAATAATTATTAACTATTTCTTTAAATTAATTCATCTGCAATATAGTTAATTCACCCTATAACATTAAATCCATAAATTGGAACATTTGATAAGTATGATCAAATAAATGATCACATATTTATTTGTTTATTGCTTATTTTACATTTAAAATGAACTTATTACGAAAGCATGGTGTACAAACATGAATTTTTTGTTTGAAATAAAGAAATTAAAATAACAGCAAAGTTCAATAAGCATTTTTTTTGTAAAATAATATAATCAAAATAAGTTATTTATGTTTGTATAGTCTATAATTAAAAAAATGCCTTAAAACATAATCTACTTCTTTAGCATTAGGCAAGGAACAATATCAAATGTCTGTCTAAAAGTAGAAATGAGTGTCTCCAACAACATTTAATTCATTGGAGACACTTAATCAGTCCATCCATATCCTGGAGAATAACAGTAGCTTTTAAAAATATTATAGTAGAAACTGTTTAAAAATGTTTTTGCGATGTTCTGAAGAAAACACTTTTTACTGTCAGTTTCTTAAAAAAGTCTTTTATTTCTGAAATAAGTGCATCTCACATAAGTGCTTTTAATTGCATAAGACGTCCATTACGTATGAATGTATTCTTGCGTTAGTGCGGTTGATGATTTATTTCATTGGTGATGATTCTACTGATAATGTTATGCTTCTAGAAAACTAAAAGGTGACTTAGTTACAATATTCACCTTATTGATCTTTCTTGCATCTTCCTTACAAAATGATTTTCCGTTTATAGATAATTGAATCTTTATAACTTTTAAACCCTTAAGAGATAGATACAACAATATTATGCGCTTTGCTGACTGAATATAGCTGTATAAAAAAGTGAGGTCTAATCTAGTTTATAGCTAACCAATCTCCACCATTCAGTTTGAAATACTGAGCAAAATATATTAACTATGATGGTTAGATTTAAATCCTTTAATTAAAAGGTTATATACCTAAGTGCTTATATCATGCGTGATTATAAAACAATAACACACACACACACACACACACACACACATATATATATATATATATATATAGATAAATAGATAGATATATGTATATATGTAGATAGATAGATAGATATATGTATATATGTAGATGGATAGATAGATATATGTATATATGTAGATAGATAGATAGATATATGTATATATGTAGATAGATAGATAGATATATGTATATATGTAGATAGATAGATAGATATAGATATAGATATAGATATATAGATAGATATATATACATATAAGATATACATACAAGGATAATTAAATCCCCTATTTACCATTTAACTTTTATTTTCGTAACATCTTTGAGTCTTAATTAAAACACGCAATCATTCCTCAGAAAAGTTAACACTTTTAATCCCAGCTCATTAAATTTCATAGAATCTCCATATGCCACCGTACACTTTCAAATCAAAACTATAAACTAAAAAGTGTTATTTAACAGTTCTACACTTAAGTATTCAGCCCAATTAAAATCTTCACTCAGCGTTCATTGTTTCTCAGGTAAAGATGCATCGAATGCTCGTAATATGAATATGTATATATATATATATATGCGTGTGTATTTGTAATAGGCGTTTTTTTTAAAAAAAAATTGAAATCGTCACTAATTGTATTTTAAAATTTCCACCTTTCCTGTATTCTAATTATTTTTTTCAAAATTCTAATGAATGCCATATTACACAGATTTCTTTTTTTTTAAATCATCATTATAGTTTCTAACAACTCTAAAGGGCATGACTTGTCAATTATTTCTCTTTAAAATATTGTTTTATGTATTTAATACAAATACTTCCAAAATAAATAACTATTCGATAATAAATGGATGCAAAATAAATAATTTATATTATAATTCTTAAGAAAAAAAATGTAATTACAAAGTTTTTGCTTTATGTTATTTTGAGCTTCAATACTGAGTTGTTTGTTTCATTTCCTAAAATTTAAAAAAATAAAAAAAAATATGCATCATTATTCAAATTGTCAAAGGAAACATAATCTCGTACGTAATAACTCTAAACATACTACATCTAGACATTGTTCTAATGTTATCATTTGGAAAGGCGTAGATTAAAGTTATCAGCGAAACCTTTCGTGCTTAACGCATTCCCATCTTTTATTTCGTGATACGGCGTGAATCAACGATTCAGTGCGAACATCTCACATTTCCCCTAATTATCAAATAAATTAAGTGTCACTGAATACTAAATCTCACCTTTTGAATTAATTAGATTTACTTTGAATATGTTCTTAGACGAAATGAAATTTCTGTTTCTGTAGTTCTTAAACCATCCTCCATTACTTCTTTATGTTTAATTCAATGTTTGTGTGTGGGATTTACACAACATTAATAACTTAATTAAAGCATTTTTCTCTGCCTTTTATGTTGTTTCCTCTATTCATTATTTCTAGATATCAACATGCAACAAATATAAGATTAATTTCCAGTTAATTATACGTGAGAGCATGTAGAAAGCTAAATTACAACGCATTTGTGTTGTTTCTTAAAGTAAGATTTGTTTCCAAAATAAAAAATAAATAAATAACAAACATGTTTAAGGTAGGGTATAGAAGAATAATGGAATGAGAGATAGATGCAATTTAGTTATAGAATTCAATGAGATTGTTTGGACAAATTGAATGAAATTGATGAGTGTAAATATATTATTTAAAATGAAATACAATGTATTATAAATCGGATAGTTTAAGAGAGAAATTTCAGAATGCACACACACACACAAGGTAATTTAATAAATCACTGTGAAAAATAACGAAAAGTAGAAATAATTTTAAACATTCAGCCTCAGTACCTTAATCAGTTACAGCCTTAATCAATTACATATTTTCAGTTCATTATACCTAGTAGAGTCATAAGTTCCGAAACAAAAATTTTTAAAACAGACAATTTTAACACAGCAAAAACACAGCACAAAAATTTTAAATTTCGCTATTAAGAATCATCTGTAATTTTTTTTAAAAAATTGAAATATTTCTTTCATGTTGTTTGAAATTAGTCAGAGCCTTAACACTTTGATCAGAAACGTGCAGTAGATAATTATCTGCATTAAAAATTAGAAGAGTCCAGCTTTTAAACATTAAAGCATTGAAAAAGGTAATTCATTTATTGAATAATTATCACATTTTCTGAGGCTAACAAATTTCCAAACCATACTAAAAACAGTCATTTTCACTTGGTGATATCCCCAAAACTCTCGTCAAATTAGCCAGCAAAAAATATTTTCTAAATCCTTGTTGAAAGAAGATTTTTCTTGCTTAAGAAGAAGAACATGCCCAACAGAACAATATGTTGCATAGTAACGAAGACCTTGGACTAAGCGGTCGTCGAAGAATAACTGATTATTTTCTTGTAAAAAATTAAATTGCCAGTTACACAGACGTACGTTTAATCAAAAGCAATGTTGAGGCTACATATTCAAAAATGAAGCGAACCAATGGTGTATGAAAAAGAATGTGCTAAACTTCCTAGAACTGAAAAGCTTACCTTTGGCTAGCAAAATTTAAAACCACATGGTTATAAATTGTAGTAGTATTGACGGTGAAGGTGTGCTAAAAACGGCAGCCCAATTTAAAAATATTATATGTTTTTAAATGATAGCAACGATGAAGGCAGCGCATATTTTGATAGGAGAATGACCAAAGATACCTAAATGCTGTTTGAATTCAAAAGCTGATCAGTTTGAATAAAATGCGTAAATGTTTTACTTAAAGGGAAATTAAAATTTTAAAAATATTTACCTTTAAATTTCATTACAAAACTTCTGTATTAACTTCCTTATAATTGTATAACAACTTATAGCACGACTAGGTATATACACACAGAACAGCCAAAACATTATGAACATCTTCTACTCAATGACACTTTGCACCACTTTCTCCTTGAAAAACAGTCGCAACTCGCCTTGACGGGATACCTGTAGGAAGGGTGTTGTACCAACTGTCCAATCAGTGGTAACGTTAAGTCCCGGTATTCGGACACGTAAAAAATTAATCTCTGAGCTGCCTTTCTATGAAAATACAAATGTGCTGTATCAAATTAAGATATGCCGCGTTAGCTATTAAGCCGGGTTAGCCGGTCAGGATATTAATTGGAATTCATGTTTATGCTCCTCAAAAACTTTTAACACAATTCTTACCTTTTGACACAGGATGCTGTCCTGCTGGAAGATTCCTTTTCCAATTCGAAATACAGACACCATATAAGGGTACAACTGATCCTCGATTATACCCAGATAGTCTACCATGATCGGCATCCCTTCGACCAGAACTAAGGGTCCCAGAGAGAACTTTCTCAAAAGCATATTACCATTAACACCAGCCTGTGTGTGTAGAGGGAGAAACTGCTCGCCTGTAAAAGACGCACCCCCTGACACAACCATCGATGTGATGAATGACAAACCGTGATTTAGCAGATCAGAAAACTTCAATCCACTTATTTATGGTTAAGTCTGAATGTTTCTGAGCCCATTCTTAGAGTAGTTGGCAATAACACTTTGTCTACAGAGGCATACTAGTGGATTGTTCACTTTGCAGTTAAGTATCCAACACATCATCCCCTGAACTGTGTGCTCCGAAACACTATTACTTGAGCCTGCATTGCATTGGGCTGTTAGATGAACCACGGGCTTTGCGTAGATTTTGCTTACCAAGCGAGATAGTCTCCGAGGTCATTTTACTTTGTCTATGCTTGGAAGTTCTACAGCGTGGTATCTATAGCTGGTTTCACCGTCATTTATCCAATTTGATTAAGCAAAAATACAGCAGAACAATAACAACTTACCAGTCCTACGGGTTCGGCGACACTCGTTCCGAGTCTCTGGGCCATTACAGTTTACCCTCTTTTAACCCTCTAACTGGAAACCTTTCTCCTGAAAAGTTATTCCGAAAGCGTTTAACTCTTATTTTGCGATTCCCTTCAAAAATGCAACAGACTTTTTTCCTTTCCTTTTTTTAGAGCTTGGGAGGTCCAACGGGGAAAATTTTACGACCCAGTTCGGTCGCTTTGAAAAGTAAGAACCAAGAGATCAATCGTTTACAGCTAGCTGTTAAGTTGCCTTGGGAAATCTTCTTTGAAAGCGTAGATATCCTCTCTTGATCAATCCTCTTTGAAAAAGATACGGTGTTTCTTTCTCCTATATGTTCAGTCACAGTAAAATTAAAAACGAAATGAAAGGTAAAAAAAAGAGGAAAAAATGAAATAAATAGTATATGTTAGAAGTTGAAAAATAATTATATTTTCTTCAAAGAAAATTTATTTTTCTGTCATGTTTTAAAAATTTAAAAATATATATATATATATTTGGTATTGCGATTTGAACCAGAAAAAAGCATCCTGTATTCATTTTTGAATATGAGAGTAAGAAAATGCGCTCACTTTCCTATTTTTAAAAAAAGTTATGAGGTAAAAAGAGTATAAAGGCCCTATCTTTTTTTTAAACAATAAGACAATTAATGGTGCATATATTTATGAAATAAAACAGATCTTTCTCTATTCAATTATATTTTTAATTTAGAAAAACATAAAAAATGATTTCAATGCTTTTAATTTATTTAAATTTAAATCATATAAATGATATTTTTATGTTAACTGAATATTTTTCGGAAAAAATCTAAATTTTCATTCCTAGTGCTCTCCTTTTCGAACTCCTTGTATTAAATAAAAATATCTTTTCTACATCGGGATTTTTGATGGACATAACACACCTTCAGTAAATAATTTTTAATTTTAATGGGGGATATACCTCTTCAAATGCGCATGACAGTACTTCTAACCATTTTCTACTCAAGTTAAATTTCTTATCTTTCTGTTTCTTTTATTACAAGGAAAAATGTCACACATCGATAACTACATTTTCACACAATTCAGTCATTATAAATCCTATTGTGAGAAAAGTTCTCCCTAATTATAATCTTGTCTTTCAAAACAGTACACTTAAAACAATTTTGTTCAGTGAAGTTAACCGACAGTTTCACAATGTATTCATACCAAATTTTAAAAACAAATTTAACACTAGGAAATGTATCCTGTATTAAATTTTTCAGTATACACAAATACTTCCTGCTGTAGGGAAGATATAGAATGAGAGATGTGGTGTGCGGTTGTGAAAGAATGTTTTCGTACGTGTAGACTATTTTTGAAAATTTAAATATCACTGAAGCTGATCATATAACTGCAAATGAGCCTTATTTTAATGTGTGCTGGTTTCAAAAAAAACACTTTACAATATTAAACAGCCTATGGGTTTATACTCAATATCAAACTATTCGCAAAATGGCTTACAACTTCTATTTAAAATTGTAAAGAAACTGAAATATAAATATATCTTACTGCAGTCAAAAATATTCATAATATGTAAGTATCCTGTTGCTCCACTTATTTCTGTACATTTTAAAAACTGTAGTTGAATGCAAATTTTATATTTATAAACGAGGCATAACAGCTTACACAGTCGTAAAAATGTCCTTATCATTTTTAAATATACTACTATAAAACGTATATGGATTGTAAGATCAGTTGTAAAATCCTAAAAGCTTTTAGAGGAGCTAAAAACATGTAATTTTGGACTGATCAAATTTTTAATATAATTCACAAATATACATGTTATTAAGCAAATACATTTGAAAAATTAAACTTCCTTCTGAAATAAACGTATTTGAAAGAAAAATGTTTAATTGCAAATTAGTGGAAATACATGTTTATTTAAGGGGTATCTTCAAAGTGAGGTAATCCTCAAACTTAAGACTCAAACTCAGAAGCACAACAATCCATGAGGGCCAGGAACTACTGTGCCCATCATAATACACGTGACCATTGGACGCTGAGGTGCATGAACAGATGTCCCGATTTGGTGGTCTGTCTGAAGAGAGACCTTCAGTGTTTAAGACCCGAAGCAAGCTTGGTACTCATTTATCGACCCAATGTAGCGGGGATGAAAGGCAGAGTCGACCTTGCGCAGCCCGTTAATAGAACCCCAGACCTGTGGTGTGGAAGCACTATACACTACCACTCGACCCTATTCGGTGAAAAATAAAATTTAATGTTAGAATCTTATATAAATGCCTAATGAATGAAGGAGTCCAAACTTTTTTTTTCATGTAAACTGTTTAGACGGAAATGGTTAATTATGAACATTTCACAAGTTGCATAAATTAAAATTAACCGTTATAGTTAACATAAGATTTTAAGGGTACAAAAGGTGTATTTCGGCCGAAATAAATTAAAAGATACCAAAGAAGCTATATAATAAAATTTGAAATTTTTATTATACTCAAACAATTGCTAAAACTTATGGTAAATAATTTTTAACTGCGCGATGCATTTTTTTTTTCGAAATTTCAAATGGAATTTCTAACATAAAATTTCTAGCTTTATATAAGGTCGAGATTTCAAAACATATCCAGATTTTAATTACTTATTCAGTTAGCCTTTAAAAAAGATAAATGTTGAGGTATTTTGTATAAATAGATATTTTTGAACAATATATAATTCGAATGTTTTTCAATAGCTCGAATTTAAAATTGATTTTTATGTTTATTTATATGCATAAATGTCTACTGTAAATGTTTCCGTATATTTTTGATTACCATTTATTCAAACATTCAAGTTATAAAAAAAATGTGTGAAAATCTTCATTCATGTTGTCTTTGATGTAAACTGAAGTTCAAGCACTTAAAATTCAAATATAATTCGGTGTATTTTAACAATATATAACCAGGCACTGTACTTAAACTTCCCTGAACACTTGGGCTTTGAAATCTAAAAAAAAAAAAACTAATAAATCTTAATTAGTTTTTTTTTTTCGTTATTATTTTTATCAAAGTGTAAGAAAATGTTTCAAATGATTTGATGAAGTTTAAATTTATTCATTTTTAGTGGTTGGAAAATTGAAAAGGTTCCAAATTTTAAAGAGTTTGAGGTTTTATTAATTTTTTCGGTATCTTATAATAAAATAATCATGTTTCAAAAACTGAAAGCTTTGAATAAGAAAAATGAAGCGAAAGAGAATATACTTAAAAAAAGATATAATTTGTCTAACTATATAAAATAGCAGATTGCTCTGACACGGCCTAACTTGTTACAGTTTGAATTTAATATGAAACCAAAAGGGAATTGTAACATATTTTACTTATGCGTTGGGACTTTTTGAAACTTTTAAATACAAGCTAGCAAAGAAACACACACTTCTTGGGTTGTAAAGAAATTTCTCCCCGATTTTTACGATTGGGGGGTCAAAACACGGGGTTCCCTGCGAGCCATAAAACTCCTGCTGTGTTGCTTCCTCCGTCCCTCATTATCTTTCAAGATGTTAAACCTTAAAAGGGGGAAATGATTTCAGAAAAGTGCGGCTAATCCGCTTTTGAAAACGTTACTTGAAGGCAGAAAAATCCGTACAGTCCATTTTCGAAGCCTCTCTAGTAGGGCGGAAAAATCCGTTCTGTCTAATTGGAGGGTTAATTTCACTTACAACAATCATCTCTTCCCTGGCTCACAAAAGTAGATGCAGGATTGACAGCTTACCTTCTTCAGCAGCAACTAAATATCATTCCTTCTTAATCACGCGGCTTCCACGGCAACAAGACGAGTTCATTGAATAAAGTAGAGGTGTTGAAAATATACATATAAACAAAAGGCGTAATTGGTACTTTTTTATTTATTAAATATAAATTTTTCTCTACAATTATTATTGTTTTACTTTTGACTTTTATTTAAAAAAATAAAAATAATTTTACCATCAGTTTCGTTTACTTTTGTATTAAAACGAGGAAACATACATGCACTTTCAAAGCAAATATGTAACCAAAAAAATGAATTCAACGGAATATATGGCACGTGTGTGTGTCAACCAACCGTCATATGTGTAGAATATACTCGAGTAAAATTTTGTCATATTATAAATATATTATAAAAATCAAATTATTCATTTTACAACTGAAGCCTGTTTAAGCAAATTTACAACACTTTTACTTTCGATTGAAATAAATTATCTTACGAATTATTAGGCATTTGGTTTAATCCTCAAAGTAAACATCCACTTTTGCATTTAAATGAATGATGACACCGATACACTGTTTTGAAATATCAAACATAATTTAAGAGTTGAAATGATTTTCACTTCAAGGATTTAATATATTCTGTAAAATTTATAATTCAATTGCTATCTTTTATGTTACTTCAAGTTATTGAATGAAATTAAATGAATTTATTATATAGTATATCTGATATATTTTAATATTTTTAAGTCTTTTAATAAACTTATCGCTCGTCGTTTTGTTAAGGATCTATTTCAAAATTATGTTCATAATTTTTGTTGTGTATAGAGTGATATATACAATTTTAATTTTCAATTAATTTAATAAACTCTTTCAAGATATTAAAGGTAGTATTATAACACGAATTTCTTACTCTATAGGTAAGAGGGATAGTTAAATTATGAAAATATATATTTATAAAATGAAAACACAAATGATTAACGCGCTATCTATGCAGGGACACAACACAAGCGACTTTCTTTTCTATATATGCTGTTGGATTATTATATTTGTTTATTTCTTTTTATTCATTTTTTAATTTTAATTAATGAATTAATATTTGAAAAAGTTGTATTAACACCAGTGTCATCTACTACAAATTTAGAAAAAATGTATTTGAACTTTAATGTATAAATAGAAAGTATTTTATTACGATTGGAAATTTGAATAAGATTTATATATATATATATATATATATATATATATATATATATATATATATATATATATACATAGAGAGAGAGAGAGAGAGCATTTATATAGTAGAAATTGAATAATGCCTTCACAACAACTTTCGAAATGATTACATATCCTTCTAACACAGTGCTTCTCCAACTTTCAATGTTCATAACTTGCATCGCGCCCCCCTCCATACAATAACCATGGATTGAATTCAGCAATACTATATTTTGAAGCTAAGCCTGCTATACGACTTTAACCTCTTAAGCCCCCTCCCAACGTATATAAACGTCTCGCTCAGCCAGTGTGTTAATTGCCCCAGACGTATATATTCGTCTTTATGAAGTTATATCTTTACTGTGAACTGCTATAAATAAAATTATTCAGAAGACTTTGTAAAATGACCTTGACAGTGTTTGTAAGGGATTCACTTATTTCAGAGTATTTGATTATTTATCCCTTTTCTACCACTCACCTCCTCAATACACCCCATTTATCTACGTGCTAAAGGGTGGCATTGGGGAGCGTCATTTTTAATTGGTACTTAAGGGGTTTTAATTATAAACCGTTCAAATTATCAAGATAAGTATTAATGTTGGCATATAATTGTATACATGACACATCCATGGGGTCACTGGCAATTATTAAACTTGTCCTTAACTTAGTATTGTTAAGTTAATTATAAAATAGATTGTACAGTACAGATACATTTATAAGTGTATTATAGTGTAAATAAGTATTTTATCTTTTACTATGCCAGAATGTATTTGTTTACTTTCAGTAAGTTAATAATTTTTTAAATAATCTTTTGTGTGTTTTCGACTTTTCAATATGCTCGCGCCCCCCTTATAGGGTTATCACGACCCTCAAGGGGGGCTCACCCCACAGTTTGAGAAACGCTGTTCTAACATAAACACACAATTACGTTACTTGATATATATGTATTTAATACTACATATATAGTGCAACATAATGTACTCAAATACATATAAAATTATTGCGTTTTTTACAAAAAAATACTTGTTATTTTTTTATATCTATGTACAAACAAGCCTTCCACAATGTCTTGCACAAAACGAATCATGACTCAATATATTTCATGTACTTACAAAAGATACAACGTTTCGATGTAAGTCTCTACGGCAACTGATAATCTTTATAGCTGGTCACTCAATCATAAAGAAGATTTATAAATGGCCCCCAGCAAATATATATATAATCTAAATAGAGCAATGCGTCCAATCTCCCTAATACATGCTTCTATCAGATCAGTCTACAATTGAGTCAGAACATATATACTCCAGCTTGTACAGCCCTCCTCTTGACAGCCCCAATCATAAAATGCCGATGACACGATAGTGCAAAGGCGAACCAATTCATACATTATTCTCTATGAGGACTTTACGTTTATATCGGGAGGCAATTTGTAAATGTAATAATTTCGGCCCGAGTCGTTAATCTTTTCGTCCAGCCCAATTTTATGTTTTTATCGAAAGTGCAACTTTTCAGCAGCCCAAATGCATCCCTTTTTTTCATTCAGTAACAGATGGCGGCGAAGTTAAAAGTTCGATGTAAAATGGAGTTAATGTTTGAGTTTTTGCTTCCTTCGAACTCTCGTAATGTGCAAGATTAGGTTTTATTTTTTTGTGTTAGAGGATACTTTTATTAAAGTGGAGAGAGAAGAGAAGGAAGGAACAGCTTGAGATTTGGAGCTTTATGATAGGTTGGAATACCTCTTTCCTGCTGATGATTACTTAACGTGTTGGTCGTTAAGTGATGCTTTGGGAAAGGTATTATCGATAGATGTACCTTTTGAATGGTTGCGGGGGTGTCGTGGGAAGAAATGTTGTTGTGGTGCTAAATATAAAACGGGGTTTCAAATTAAGACTCCGTGCCAAATAAAGCATGCATCCAATGAAATACTCGATACTTTTTTTTTATTCAAAACTTATCTCTAAGAAGCATATTTAATGTGGTTGAAAATTAAATACATACTGTATATTAAATTTATAAAAAAACACTATCTTTTTTTCTAAAATTGTAAAGAATTATATTTCATTTTATTTAAACCATTGTGCAAAGACTAATATTGACACAAACTACAAACATGCAAATTTAATAAAAATTTTCTACAATCCAATCACATAAAATTATTTGTTTAGACTAATTTTTTCTTAACGTCTTAGACTCTGTTTGAGAAATTTAAATCTTTTATTTAACAAAGTAAATTAAATTAAAGATAAGATTATATTTTATACGAAATTATAATTAACAATCATAAAGTTCTATAAATATTTATAAACGATTTTGTTAAAGTTAAAATTTAAGATTTCTTTTTAAACTTACGTTCACAAAGTCTGTATGTTTTTAAAGAAAAATTAATAAGATAAACTTAGTATATATATAAAATAGGGTCTTCCTTTTGTGTTGTCTTATCTAAAATTAGTAACATATTTTTCAAAGAGATATTAATTGTCTCTATTGCTGTATTTTTCCTAACTGCCATTTATTTTTTTTCATAAGCGAATAAATTTAATAAATTGAATAAGTTAAAAGGTAAAATATTTTTAAAGATGTTTCAGCCTGAATTTCAACCAAAACTATTCACATTGCTAAACAGTAGATGCACGTCCTGGAATCACTTATTTAATATAATTGTAATACTATATATATATATATATTCTCAAAAATATGTAGGTAGATTAATTTAACCAAAGAGCATTATCTGAACTCTATAATTAAATTCATACATGTCGAAACTATCACATTTAAGACCTGCAATGTTACAGCTGGTTGAATTTAGAGTACAGAAAAAAACGAGTCGCAATATCATCATATTAACTCATTTATCATTCAATGTGTGCGTATATAATTTTTACTTTTGAAGAAGTGATTTTTTACCTGGTGTCACCTTTTAATTTATTGAAATTCGATGTAAGAATATCTTTTGTGCTTCATCTTCATATAAAAGCAAATTTACTTTACATTTCTTCATAAATAATGTCGGTACAGTATTTTTTTCTATTATTTTTTCAGTAAAGAGATTTTGAACTTTCCCTTACTTGATCTTTTAATATTTTCCGAAATATTATTATTTTGTATTCAAAAATTTTAAATCTAAATTTCTTTTTTAAATATCCTGTATCTTTCAGAAGATAATGAATTGAGTCTATAGTTTTTAGGATGTTTAGGCAGTTAAACTTACTCATTTATTACATTTATATTTTTTAAACATAGCTTAGCTCTTTGTGTGCACATTTTGTAGCAAAAATGATATGTTTAGTGCAAATGCATTCTTTGGAGTAGAACAAAGTAGCCAAGAACAGTAATTCTTTATTTCAAAAAAATTCCTTATGCTAAGGCTGTTATTACTTTTCTTTCGACTCGGGGAATGTTTATAACAATATGATATTCGGGGGTAGAACTCAAATCCACTTTTAGAAGAATATATATATCAAAAAATAATATTTAAAGTAGAATCTAAGTAGAGAGAGTAAAAAGAGAAAAAAAACAGTAACTACGAGTTGAGCGTTGGAAAACACTGTTTTAGATACTCATAGGGTTATATAAATTCTATAAGGAATGGGAATCTATTTTTCTTACACATTTATATTTTCGATTTTTAACTTTATCTCTGGGTATGCTTGGTGGAGCTCAAAATTGCCGTAAATACCTGCATCCGATACCTGTTGATACCTACGACCAATTTACAACTGTAGTAATGTATTGCATGATTCAAATCGTAGTTCGTAAAGTGACTTGAAGCTATTTACAAACATATAACCGATATAAATGAGAAAATACACAGGCTGCTTTGAAAACTAATATCACATTTGTATGCATATCACTCAAAAAGTTACCAACAAATATATTTCCTTTACGATTTATATTAAATAAATATTTATAAAATAAACTTCTTCTACATATAATTAAAGTTATATTTTTATTCGGAGCTAAGTACTTTAGATTATTAAAATACCATGTTAACTAAGCTTAATTAAATAGACTTTTAAACGAAATTCTCTCCCATTTTTTTAAAAAAAGGTAAATATAAGCTTTTTACCCAAAGAGAACGGGGAAGTTACCACCCAAAACAAACAACCTTCCATTAATCACTTTTGAGTCTATTGGCGCATCTTAATCACCTTGTTAATGACGAACTATAAAAGAGAGGGAAAAAATGTCCCCCCCAAATGGGTGCCAAGCGGAAAAGTGTGAAAATTGAGCCACTTCGTTTAATTAGAACACACTTGACATAGCTGGAATTGTGTCTACTACATTTCTTTACGAGCACAGCTTTTTTTATCTTTAAAAAAGTAGAGAAAACAACTAAACCCTTCTAATATATTGAAAGGAACAGAACTTGAAAAAAAGGAGCGTTTTTTTTTTCACTGTTTCTTCTCTTAATTCTTTTCGGATTGTTTCCGTAACTACGACCGTAGTGTGGAGTCGGTTAATAAGAAGAGCAAAATTGGATCATTTATAACTGTAAAAGCGAGGTTAGGCGAGGGCAGAAATAACATTTTTTTTCCCTTAATGGTCCATTAGAGGGAATTTTTTCCCTTGATCTATGTTTTTCTGTGGATTTGTCCCTTCCTCTCAAATTGAAGCCGGTGTCCAGTAAGGGGGCAAGAACACATAAAAACCATTTCTTTCATTGCACAATTCTCATTATTGCATGGGAAAAGTTAATTTTTTATAGCTATTGTGTGGGGAAGAAAGCATGCACTGTCAGTTTCACTTGTACTTTTTGATATATTGTGTGAGTTAATGTGTTAAAGCAGACTTACTGTCTGGTTACTCGGTATTAGCTAAACGTCAGAGTTCATGTATTTTATATATCCGGAAAGTTAATAAACTCTGATAACAATAGATTTTATTTCAATTGATGAAATTTACTCAGAATTGTTTCTTATTAAGTTTATGTTCAGCAACAATGGACAACGATTATAATAATTTACGAAACGAATTGTTTTAGTTACATCATTCAATTTTTTTTTGTATCACTATTTTTTTTTTCATTTAATCATTGGAATTTACATTCAGTCCCAATATTTAGCAAAACTGGCATAATAATCTTACATATAACCTCACTTCAAAATGTTTTCTTATGTATACATTTTATATAGTTGTGTATATTATTTGTATTGTGGTGTATGTTTTTTATGTGTATCATTTGTCCAATCAAAATAATAATAATAAAATAGAAAACACGAAACATTGAACAGTTAAAACGCATAGTTAAAATTTACTATATTAATTATTTTCATTTATTAATTTAATTTAAGACCAAGTACATGTCTTGCATTAATTCATTTTTTAAAAATTCCCATTTTAAAATTGAAGAGTATAGTTTTAAAGTTGTTGACAGTTTTTTTCACTTATTTAGATTCGAAAACTAACAATTTAAACGATTGTACTACTAAATCCAAAAGAGAATTACTATGGATTTAGATATCTTAATGTAATACGAAAATATATGAAATCAAATTTAATCAAAAAAAAGTTTTGTTGTTTAAAAGTCTTTTAAGATCAGTATTAACTTATTCATGTGAAACTTCGCCCAGGTCTCGAGCAGATGAGAACGTGATAAGTATCTACGAAATGAAAGTTTTAAGATTAATTTTTGGAGAATTCAGGAAAATGGAACATCTAGAAGATCGAATTTAGAGCTCTGTTGGTGATATAAATAATCTGACATTGTTAACTTTATCAAAATACAACGAAATAAATGGGCAGGTCACGTTATCAGAATGAACGAAGACCGCGCCACTAAAAAGTTTTCAATGCTCAACCAATTGATACACGAAGAAAGAGCAGGCCAAATCTCAGATGGGTTAAAGTCTAAAAAAGATCTAGTTATATGAACTAGGAACTGGAGAACACTAGCAGGAAGAAGGATGGCCTGGAAAAGGCTTTTTGAGAAGGCCAAGGTCCACCCAGGGCTGTCGTGTCCCTGATGAAGGAAGGTAGGATTTTAAAAAGTGATTTTATACATTTTCCTTTAATATGTCGTTTTACCACGTGTTTTCTTCTCTCTCATTTATCTAATTTCTGTATGGCTTTGGTTTTGGGTTCATTTTCTTACAAAACAAAAGACAATATGTGAGTTATAAATCGGCCACATTTTAATTGCCTGAGGCATTTTTCAACCCTTGTTTACTAACTTCAACTAAATTGAATTATTTTGAAATTGTCAAGCCAATAAATATTTAGGCACTTGAAGCACCTGCTCGAAAACGCGAATGAGGCGCTGCAGTATCAATAATTTTAAACGGTACTTAAAAAACATGTTTCTTTACGAATAATAAATATATTCATAATTGTTTTATTATATGATGGTTTTTAATGGAATTTTTCATGATAACTGCATCTTTTGTTTGACAGTTAACTATCATTATTGTGGAATTTGACATAAGATTTCCTGCAAATCATTTACAGGGCACTACTTTTATAATTATATTGAACTTTTACTAAAACTATACAAACTTTTATTACGTCAAGTTAATTGTTTTTACTTTTATGGTTTTACTTAGAAATAGCTCGATTAATATTCTAGAAATAAAATAAAAATAAAAGATGCAACAAAATCATTAAAAAATCGAAATTTATCGCTTACAAACTCCAGTTTCAATTTAATATCAAGAATCCTTACTTCATTTCCTTCACATGTCCTAGAGGAAGTCCATAATGATCTGCTTCCAGAACTGATTTTTTTCCCTTACTTTTCTAGAGCCGAAACGTGAAATCATTTCCTCGTAATGATTTCATCCGATATTTTTTATTCTTGATTACTTAGAATCGCGCTCTGTTGGAACTTCAGTGAGTAGATAGGTATGATTAAGTATTCTATCATTATTTTTTTAGTATTTCATTCTACTACGCTATCTAGTAGAGATAGCAAAATGTTACTTTTGTTCATTCATATTCTAAATGCGTTGTATATAGACAACTTCTAATGATTTTTTTTTAAAAATTCAATTAAAATAGATTTGTTTATGCATTACAATGTTAATGCTGAGTTCTTGTTTCTATTGCAAATTGCTACATAGTTAAAATTCAATAGTAAGCAATATGCATGTGTGTATAAGAGTCAAAGTAACTTTCAATATACCACATATGATACATTACACAATTTTGTGACTTATAAATAGTAAGTAATAACAAATTAACACCAAAACGTCCAGGATTTTAATTACCCTTAAACGTCCACCGGTGTCATTTGAACACCATGACATAAAATATCTAAAATAATTGTTTTACCTAAATTGTTGCAGGACCACTGTTCAGTAGGGTTTAGTTTTAAGATTTTTTAGTATTATTTCATATAATTAACATTGTTTATGGCCCTTTATATCATAAGAAACTGACATTAACATTATGTTTCTTGAAGCTTGTTGGATCACTAATTTTTCATAAAACATATCGAGTCGCAAATCTGCCAGGAACATAAATATTATAATGTATCTATTCTGTGCAATCCCTATATATATATATATATATATATATATATATATATATATATATTAGTATTTACTGGAATAAAATTAATTATATGTGTTTTTTATTCAGATTTTTCGCAATCACTTTCACTCCATTTTATGTCTTCATCAGAATCTTAATTAGAGCCGATTAATTCTCAGAAATTTCTCGCAATAAATTAGCAATTAACTCAGAGATTAAATTTTTCAAGGAACCATCGTTTCAGGGTGTCTACTCTGCACAAAGTTCGAAAATCGAATGATTTTTTTATTTCTTATTATTTTTTATGAGCAGGTAACCAAATACTACGTAACGGAACCCTTAGATACAACAATTTTAGAAAAATAATATTCGTTTCCGCTGAAGGGATTCTGGACCTTCACAATGTCAAATTTTGGTCAAAATTGTGATTTGATTTCTTATACTAATAATGTTATTTACATTTCATAGAATAATTTTGTCAACGAATTTCGTAATTTTAATTGATAATTTTTAAATTGCTTTTTTTTTTCATTTTACTCAAATAAATGTTTAAAAAATGCACTTTTCTTATTTTGTAAATGTTCCCATATCTTTGTTAAGTAAAATGCCTATTGTGCTTCATATTGCATCATATCTCTTCGTAATTTTCCCAACTTCAGAAATGTGATATAGTTCACAAATTTGAGCATTAGTTTTCTAAGAAAATTAATGGATCATATTTTGTGTTATATGGAATACCTCTAGATGTGTGTTAGATGGTGAAATATTTACTAGAAAATTTATCTTTTTTTTCATCAAATTTTATTTTGAATTTGAATTCCAAGCACAAATATATTTTGTTGTAGATCATCTATATATAAATTAAAAATTATGTACATGTCTCAAAAACTAATATGTAATTTTTAAAATTTTTTTTAAAAGTTTAATTTTTGAAAAAAATGGGTTTATAGCAGCTTTTTTTAAAAAAGTACATTTAAAATGGGAAATAAAATAATTATTTAGTATTTCCACATTTTCAGCAAATTAAGCTAACAACTTAAGAAATTAGGTATAATGGGCCACCATTCCCTTAACTCAATAGCACAGCATTCAAGGCCAAATATAAATGTGTGATAATACTTTGGGAAGTTTGTTTTACTTATAGTAATGATAAACGGCAGCTATTTATGATGATAAGTTGCCTTGGTGTCGAAATGACACCAGCGGATGTTCTAGGAATTTTTAGTTGCAAAATTTCTCCTAATTAATCTAGAACCACAAAACTTTTACTGTGTGATTGCCGTAGAAAATTCTTAAAAGTCAAGAAAATTTTCAAATTCCTTAGAAAAATGCGGAAAGGCGAACAAACTGAACAGGCTCCGCTGTATAATTGACACCGACAGACAATCTAGTGTTAAGTGATTTCAAATCAGTGAAAAATAACCTTTTTGTGAGTGAGGGGGCTATAAAACTTTACATTTTAAATGAACTATGGGTTTTCAATGTCAAAATTCATTTCGTTGTAGCATGAAAAAATTAATAAATTTTAGAATTCCTTTTACTCCAGTTGTTAAATACAAAGGTGTTTAATTAATGCAACGGTCGTCGATGGTCAAGAATTGTTTCATTTAACAGATGTGTGGTAATATTTGAATTTTATCTGAAGCTTCAACATATATCAGTGTGATAATAGAAGAATGCACTTTGCAGTAAATCAGTTAAAAGAATATAGTCCATTTCTCGACTGCGTGTGCAACTCACTTAAGCATGTCAACACCGCCTTAGTACGTTCGATGTGTGTTATGCTCACGCTGCGCATTCCACGATTTCCACGGACAACATAGATGAAGCATAATTTGCGCAACCCGCGATTTCGGCAGGTATTATTTTTTCCAACTATTTAGCAGGGTAGCGCGTGTTGTTCATGTTCTCATATATATTATTACGTTCATGTTTTTAGGGTCTAATTCTATATTTTAAAATAAAAAAGCTTTTACAAACATTTTTTTAAAAAAATATTTTAACTCTAATGTCTGCGTGTGTGCAGATTTAATATGCAGATTTTAAATCCGTAAGAATAATAGACGCAATTTTTGAACTTTCTTTGAAAAAATTACTACGCAGCGAGAGGGTTAAGGCAACTAATATTATCTGATGAGCAGAGAATCATTTATGACTAAATCTTGAAACTATTCTTGTAACTATGAACTATATGTACGGGTGAAGGGAGTAGCTTAATACTATTTATTTACTCAGCGATAAGTGTCTGAGATATTAATATAGCTAACAACTTTTGAAATATTCCAAAATATGTTCACATTCATTTTGATACACTACGGCATTGTTTGCACTCCTACTGCCCAACTGGATCACTTCCAACGGAACATTGATCTTGTCAAAAGAACGAGAAGGCAGCGTCGAATAAAAAGTTCGAGTTTCTACCATATTCTCTAATTTCAATGTAAACGAACATAATTCGGATAATAAGTAACACTTTATGAAAAAATAAAATCAGATACCCAAATGTTAGAACATTTTCTAAAAATATTGTGTGACTTGTCTGTAGCATTCCAAGAAGTTTTTGAAGACAGTACTCCTTCGTATTTCTGCAGTTTTTTAAACCTGTGGTTTCTCAGTTCTGTTGTACTTAACTTGGAAAATATATCTATTTATACACACACAAATTAAACTTTTCAATGCCATGCACCAACTTTAGTGCGTAAAAAAATGTTATTATAATGATTACACATTTTAATTTTCTTTTTAAGTAATATAAGTCAGTTTCTAAAAAAATATTACCGGACTAGTTTTTTATATCTTATTCTATCAGTCTTTTTTGCCATTTTGAATTATGTTGACAACGAAAATTACTACCAAGCAGTAACTTCAATTAGAGAAAATTTCCTTTTGTAATTTACAACTCATTAGAATCAAGCTCTAATATTCAGGTGTATATATTTTAATATTCACTTCATAAGTAATCTAAGTGAATTAATGCAATTCTTTACATCAGTTTCTATTATTTATTTCTCTGGATATTTACAAAACAGATTTACATGCAGAACGAGACTTCATTGCGTAAAGTTTTTCATTCATATATCGACGAATAAATGAATTCAGAGTTTTTACATTGATTGAATTAACATCTCATTTTAAAACATTTTAAAAGTTGTTGGTAACATATTTTATAGTTCTCAACCACGCCCTGAAGATAAAATGAATTTAAAGCTATTGAAGTTTTGTTAAGACATAATCATTCTTAAATACATAAAAAATAAAACAACTAAAAAAAAGAAATTACATAAAACAAACATTACATAATATAGTAGCGTTGCAAGTAAAATACAGCATAGAAATGGATAATGTACATTTCAAGTAGCAAAATAATAATTAATGAATGCTAATAAATTGCGTAATACAATTAACTATAAGTAAATACATAAAACTGCAAGTTTACAGAAAGGTGAAATAGATTAATCTTATCTAAATTACAGAGACTAATTGGTTTTCATTAGGTAGAAATTTGCATCTATTATATATGTAACTTAAAGACTACTTTTTGGTGTTAAAAAGTTTCAATGTTATGAAATTAGAGTATCTGAGAGTACAATTTTTCAATGTAAACACATTGTAACTGATTAATTTGCCACATAGCGACAACAGTGTCAGTGTACAAGGAAAATGCATGCTAAAACTGCAAGTAATTTCCGGCATACTGTCTTTTTTTATTATTCAAGAATATAAACACCTTCATTGTTAGAGAAAAAAAATGTTTTAGGTACATGATGACAAAAATATACCATGTCTCCCATACAAAATGAAGAGGAACATATCTTTCATCTGCACCGATCTTTTTCACCGCAATTTCCCTCCTCTTTCTCTCAATGGCGAATCCATCTTCCTTTCAATTTACTTGTTTATATAACATCCACTCTTTCCCATACGAATGAAAAGAGGGGGTCGTCCAATCGGCGTGAGTGAAGTTTCGAAAGAGACAGAGAATCGTTTGGTGCTCCCAGTCACGTCCACACTACGCATATGACTCGTATATTTTAAGACTTCCATTGTTCTCAAAGGGTGAGGGAGGGGGTGTGCCTCGTAGGAGCAACTGATAGATGGGGCCTATAAACACCCGGAGTGCTTCTGTGCCGGGGATGCATATGAATACGAAAAGGGGTGGGAGTAGAGGAGTGAATTTGTGGTTATTCGTTTCTTGTATTCTTCCGTGAGTCCATTTGGAGAAAATGCTTACGAGAGTTGAATTCATATAAAATATATGTAATATGTGTGTTTGGGAGAGCATGTTTCAGATTTTTTTTTGGTGAGTAGTAAAAGTAGTTTTAATGTATGTGTCCGGTAACTTTCACAAAATTAAGGTGGTAATATCGCAAAATTTAATGACATTCATCATCGTAATAAGCGTTTGTAAGGAGTATGTTTCTACTTCTTCTTTTTTTCTTTTTTTTTTTATAAATGCACAAGTCAAAAATAATTCTAAATTATGTCTCTGAGAAGGATAAAACAGAGCTCAGAAGAATATACCGTTTTTTTTTTTTTTTTTTTTTTTGCATACATCGCGGTGAATGGGTGTTAAAGAATATGATGTTCTAACTATTTTTCTATAAATTTGAATGGAAAGTTAGTTTAATGTATATGTCTGAGAAAATTAACACACAGAAGTGATTTTTACCTTGAAATTTAAGCCTAGAGTCAATTTATTCAATAGGACCAAGAGAATATTTATCATCACTGTATATTATTGTGATAAGGACCTTTGAGAAACATTTTATTAGCACAGACTTATAAAATGAGAGCAATGTGCTTGGATTTTTTTTATTGGGATCGAGTAAACAGCGGCAAATAATTTTAAATAAATATATTGCTTCATAGCTTAGGAAGAAAATAAAGTATTTTGTTATCAGACAGTTATGTTCTAAAATTAGTAATTAGTTCCGTAATTTGGTATTACATAATAACACATATTGAAAATTTGAGTTCAAAGTAAGAAATTACCGCTTCACAAAGGGATTTAAGATAATTACTTTCACCATTCCCAGCGACATCTATGTAGGTAATAGGAAAGAGTAAAAATTATTCTGATTCATTAGTAAGTTGAATGTGACAGATGGATTGTTTTACATTTTTGTTACAATTTTTGTTGGGAACAAAATGAAAACGTTATGGAGACACTGAAATTAAATTGTACAAAAGTCATAATTTCTTTCACGAAATAAAGGTACGAAAAAATGTAACATTAATATTTAAAATCTTGAAGATGGCGTTTCATTATAGCATTTAATTGTTTCTGCGGTGTTTTTTTTTTACTTAGAATGTCGAGATAATATTAAGCAGAAAAAGTTTTTAAAAAAGAATAATAATCAAAAATTATATATAGTTCATATTTATTAATTTTTAAGCAGTTCATGTATACTTTTTTGTGAATGTTTCAGCATTTACAACTATTAATTAAACACGTTATTTTTAATTTAACTTTATTTCTATTTCAATTTTTATTTATAGGCCGATTTGGTATTTACAATTATTTTTCATTAATTATATTTTAACCCAAAATTTCAAAACTGATTACCAAATGTTATGCAAGTTAAGTTAAGATAGCGAGTAAAATATTAGCGTTAATTCTTTTCCCTATGCTACTTCGTAAACATTTTAAATCAAAATGTTTTTTTTTTTAAATTGTCACCCTTAATTTTTTACCCTTATCTAGAAGTTTATAGAAATAATAAAATGTTTTGTTTGACATGCTAAAAGTTTAACAAATTCATTTTCTCCTAAGATACTTAATTAGTAAATGACCTTTTTCCCATTACTATAGCTTTTTGGCTAAAAAATGAAGAACATTTTGTGGTAAATATTCATTGTCTAATGAGATTAAATATTTAGCTTACTTAATTCATGAGAAATCAATATTTTAAATAGGTAAAAAAATGCAATAATTTTCTATATTTCAAGTAAGAGAATTAAAACGCAGTCAATTACCAGAGGAAAAGTTTAATATGTGAAAATTATATATAAATAGTAGATAATAAAGACTCAAATAAAAATCTTTACACAGTTACTCAAATTATCAAGAACTTCAATCTCTTAATTTTCTGCTTTTTTTTAAATCTTCAATTGTAATAAAATGAAATATTCTAAGAAGTTCCTATTTTCTAATGAATGGATTTAAGGATATTTTTAGAATAAAGTAAATAAATTTAATCATGTGTGTTTTTATTTTTTGCTTTAAATTTGAGTTCTGTTTGTATTAACACTCCATTAAATTGAAGTAGAAAATGAATAGGGAGATCGAAAACAGACGGAAGTATTGAATGGTTTAAAATTAATCATTTCCTTAAAGAACGTAATAAAAAATCCTCATCAAATTAAAAATAAAGTACTGTGCAATTAAATTAAATCTCGGAGGAGAGAAGAATTCGTGTCAGCAAATATACGTAATTATTGCAAAATGTAATTCATTTCGCGAAATGTTTTGCGATAAAAATGAATATTACTTAATCCATCAATACAAGTTTAAAGATTGAAAATGAGAAATAATTTTCTATGGAAAACATTTATCTATTATGTATATGCAAGTATCAAACTAGCATTGAAGCAATGATCTTAATTTACAAATTAGTTTTAATTCATTACGAAATTTGATACTGTCTATCTAATTGACGATACTTCAGAACAATGAGTCTTGTTTCATTTGTGATTTTCTTTGTATAAAAGAAATCAATAGTTTCGTACTTCAAGCTCTGGAAAGTTACAAATTATTTACTCATCTACAACACTTATATTGATTAAAATAAGAATTAAAAAAAGTGAACTTTAAAAATAAATAGCGTCAGCTAATTAATTTCGTTCAGACATCTCAAAGGAAGGGAGGAATGTTAATTTAATTATTAGCTCCTTCAAAAGGCAAGGATCTAAGAGAAACACTCCTTTTGAATACTCCTCGAAATTTTCCTGATTGAAAAGAAAGAAAAATCTGAAATAATAGGTTTTTGTTAGTACTCTGAGCAAACTACAGGAAAAGAAAGATTTCGATGGGAAGAATGATTACTTAATGCAATGTCACATTTAACTCCTGAAAATGACTTCTATTCACTTGACATCAACTTAATTTGGTTGTAAATGGTATGTATTTCTTTAGGAAATGTCTTTACCCGAACATTTATGATAAAGAGATGAAAAAAAATGATTCCTCATTTTTTTTTATTTTGAAGTCAAAAGCATTAAATGTGCGAGTAACGTATTACCATTTTGATTCCCTAAAGGCCGTGAGGGAATATGTAATTAAAATTCTAATTTTGTATTCAAGAAGTCTAAAGTATTTTTCCCTTAGCTCTGGTTTCTCTTGCGGCGTGATTCTGATTGAATAGTGATGATCGCTCTCTAATTATTTTCGGAAAGGAAACAATGCCGCTTCTTCATAAAAAAATAAAATGAAAATATACACAGGTATATATTTGAACATAAAAAAATCATTAGTTTTCATATTTACATCCGGTGTAAATATTTTTTTTTACCGTACTGATTTTCAATACCCATCTGAATATTCCATTTTTCAGAAGTTAGCTTTCCTGTAGCTTAGAATGTATATTGCAGAACCTAATAATTATTATTTACCCATTTGTTCACATACATATAATGCCGAAGGATATTCATAATATTATTTGTGAAAGAGGTTTCATTCCATTATAATAGTTTTACAAAATTTGAAAGTTATAAAAAATCTCTATGTAACTCTTTTCAAAATTTTATAGATTTTTAAAAATAATTTGTCTAGGAAATTTTATCAAAATAACAAGTATTAATCCTTTGTAGAGTATAAAAAAATGGTTATTGAAATCCTAGAAACAATATCAAAGTTTAGCTTTTTGTAAAAATAATTTCGAAATAAATTTGTTTCAAAAGATAAGGGTAAAACAAACAGAAAATTCCTTTTCAGACGCATGTGACCATTTAAAAAAATAAATACGATAAATAAATAAATATAAATTTTACTTTTCTATCATATGTTCTTCTGATGTTAGATTCAGCTTTTTGAACAACAGCTGGCGTCTGGTATATACGTCATTATACATAAAAATTTCATACTGAGAGAATGAATAAATGTAATTGAAAATAAAAGTATAAAAAATTGAAATATTCGATCAAGATTGTCAACATGTAAAGAAAAAGCGGATTTATTTTTCACTTAGCTCAGATTTTGGTACCCAGTGGGCATATACAAGAAATATACAGTCATAACTTCTAGTTATTAAGAAGACAATTAAGGAAAGAAAATACTACTTTTACTTAAGTTTGTTTTTTGTACGATTAGATAGATATAAAGGAGTAAAAAAACTGGCAAACATTCAATTTCAAACTATTACTAGAGCAGGAAATCAAAAAACTTTTCCTTATGATATACTTTTAGGTGATAATGGTTTATGTGGCCTGTGAACAAACTGGAAATCTTTTTTAGAGCAAAATTCAGGAAAATACAGCCTTAGTGCTTTAAAATGCTCTTAATTTTATATGAACAACATTTATAAGTTGTAATATAGTATTCGAGAGTGTCTAAGGTATTTAGTTTGATTTCAAGTATACCATACTTGTATATCCATGGTTCAAAATTACGAGATCCGTCGCTCAAAGCCTCCATGTTGCAGAACAGGGCAACGTTAATATTTACTCACTCACTGACATACTTGTATACTGTAAGTACAAGCTTAAAAGCAATGTAAGAATAATGATTTAGAAACTGATTCTTAACCCTTTATCTACCGATGGTGCTTATAAGTACTACTCAATTTAAAATTACATAGAATAACCATTTTTAAGAAAACTCTGACGATACTCAGCAGGAATATTCTATGAAATCCACTCTTCTAAGGTGTATGACATCAAAGGTACTATGATGAGTATTTTAACGGCAAAGGCAATAGTTTTATAGCAGAAATTGCGTTTTCAGCAGACGGTGTTTTCAGCGGATTGCAAAGATTTTCATTTTTGTTCCGAAAGCATAGTTAATGTCAAAAGCAGAATGTCTTATTTTTTGCATCTTTATGAAGACCTTAGAGAATGATTTGACTATTTATTTTAAGTGAACTATGTATAATTAATTTTGCAGTTGAACATCTTTAATTAATTAATTAGCTCTAACTAATAAATTTCTCAAAGTTAAGTATTTTGCTTATATAAATCCCTTAATTTCCTTATTTTTCAATGTAATGATTAAAAAAAATACATTGCAAGAAAATGATGTAAACTATAATGCAGTAAATAAAGGGTTAAGACGATGGAAAAACAAACAATTAGAGGGAAAAGAAGCACCGTGGATATAGATGAACGTTGAAAATTACGGGAAAACTATGATACGATTCCCCATTATTATAGAAACTGGGAAACATTGATAAAGTAATTATTACTTCGAATAAAAAGTTAAATTATATATTCATGAACAAATTTACTCATGCAATTAACATACTTATTTCATCTTTTAAAAATTAGTTATATAATTGCGGAATTCATTTTTTACTGAAACTATTTTTTTGTCAAAAAATAAATTTCAAATTTAATATTTCAAAAAAGAAAGAAAAATTTAAAAAAAATAAAACAATGTAGGACTTAAGAAAAAGAATTGGTGTCTTATGAAACTGTCAATACTTAATGATATAAATTTTTCCTCTTATTTACTGTTTGAAGATATCTACACCAATCAATTAAAACAGTGCATCTCAAACTTTCAATACTGGTGCCCCCCTTTTCAATCACAATTTTTATCGCCCCCTCTCATACATTAATAATGTACTGAATACAATAATAATGCACTTTGACGCTATTATAAACCATACGAATTCATAACTTAAGTATTAAATTTTGTATATATTACTTTTAAGCAAAAAAAATATTAAGTAACAGGATAATTATTATATTGTTTTTCCTTTCTCTAATTTTTAAATTAGAACATATTGCAAAACGCGGTGGTTGCTTAGAAGATAAAATATAGATATCAGCTAAATACAGAAAAGGAAATCAGAGGGTCAATTTCTAATCATAAGCATCCCTTCGAAAATCTTTTCTCTGTAAGACAAGCCCATGGAAGTCGTTAATACTTATTAAACTTGTTCTTAATTGAGTACTAATTAATTAGTTTTATAATACTCTGTGCAGCACTGATACATTAAAAGTATACCGGCTGAAGTACCCGCTCTTTGCACGAGTTCATTTATAAGAAAATAAAAAAAAATTATTTAAATAATCGCTGAATTGTAAGGAGAGAGTAAAGCCAAGTGCGCGACAATGTTTACTAAAAAGTAAAATGATTTTTTAAATGATTACTCAAATTATAACTAGTTTTTAGCGAACTGTAATTTTAAGCCTCACAGAATTAGCATTTAGAATTGATGTTGAATAATGAACAATAAAAGAATTCTGATGAAGAATAGTTGTATTATTTTTAATATTTAAAGCGAAAAGACTTCAACATGTTTTAACCCTGGAGCACGCGCGCAGTCGATACTAATCGTCGAGCGGGGTTATTGAGTCACCCCAATCCTTTTTTTTATAATTATTTTTATAGTACACAATAAAAATCGTAACTCCAATGAATAATTTAATTAAGAGAAAATATACTCACATACTTTCAATGACACAGAAAATTTTTTCGGAAAAAAAGTTATCAGATTGGGAACTCAGTCAAAACCAGCTCCTTAAGATTGTAAAAAAACCTTTTTACCTCCTAAGAGGGCGATATGTGAGAAATATATTTTAGTTCACGTTAAGGTATCCGTACACCTTCAAAACGTCATTTTCGTCAAATTTTTCGATTTTTTAATTTAAATGTTATTTGAAAATATGAACTTTTTTTTTCTTTAAAATGGTGTTTAAATTTTGTTTCTATCTTATTTAGAACTTAAGTTATGGGGATTTAAGTTTCATTCGATAGCACCTTTTGAACCCGGAAGTACAAGTCTGCATTGCGAAGTAGAAAAAATGTTTGTTGACATTTTTTTTTTTCAAAAAGTATCGTTAAAATATGCAATAGTAAGAAATTTAAACTTTTTAAAATATGAATTTGAGTTTTCAGAATTATCAAGAATATAATTGGCAACAGGTTTTTATTTATATTTTTATCTAGAATCTGGCAAGAAAATAGAGTGCTTTACTGTTTGTTTACATTTGCTTAGGATTGCGTAGCTCTTTATAAGCTTTTGTTTAATCCTATTTTATAGCAGAAAATTTTAATTTTTGTCATGTAAAATGGGTAATGCTAAACGTAGAGATAGTGCAAAGAGAAAACGCCAATTTCTAGTAAATGGATCTACCATTAAACATTCAAAAAATAGCAGCGCAACATCTACCAACGCCAGTTCTTCAAAAATTAAATACCTGCTGCCTTTGATGAAGAAATAGCAGAATATCAACGTAAACCACTTACTGGTAACAGAATAATTGATATGGAAGTCCTTTTAAATTTGTTTTTACAACTTTGCTGCCCAAGATGTTTCGAAGAAGGTATCCTGCTTTCTGAGGATTCCACATATGGTTTGTGCTCAAATTTTGTTATCAGGTGTAAACATTGTGACTTTTACTCAGGGTTTTCTAGTTCAAAGAAAACTTTAAACTGTCCTGAAGTAAATACAAGATTTGTGTATGGTATGAGACAAATTGGGAAATGTTTTTCTGCTGGGTTTAAATTATGTGGTAAGTTAAATTTACCCAGGCTCAGTAAAATTGCGTACACTAATCATGAGAATAAACTCATGTTAGTGAACTCAGAAGTTAGTGAACTATCAATGCAAAAAGCAGCTTCTGAACTGTTAGTGCTACATCCTACTAAAAATAAAATTGTTGAATGTGGCATTTCAGTTGATGGAACGTGGAAGCGTAGAGGTTACTCTTCCATGAATGGGTGTGTCGCAGCGTTGTCAGTTGACACTGGTAAAGTAGTAGACATTGAAATAAATATATAATGTCGTCATATTGTCCCACCTGCAGAAATATTTCTAAAATGCCTAGAAGCATTGAGTCGGAAACTTTTGCAGCAGATCACGTGTGCCATAGCAATTTTCAAGGTTCTGCGTTAAAAATGGAAGCTGTTGGTGCTACGAGAATCTTCCAACGTTCTATTGTCAAACAAGGCCTTAAATATGCACATTATTATGGTGACGGGGACTCTAAGGGCTTTATCAGTGTCAAATATACTTATGGGAAGGATAACGTCACAAAATATGAATGCATTGGTCATGTTCAAAAGAGAGTAGGTGCGAGATTGCGCAAACTAAAGTCTAAAAATAAAAATCTGTCTCGTAAAGGCAAACTCACCGACTCTTTTATTGACCGATTGCAAAACTATTATGGGATTGCTGTTCGTAGCAATATTGGAAACCTATCCGGTCTTCAGCAAAATGTTATTGCGGCTTTGTTTCATTGCTCATCAAGTGTCGAGAAACCGATGCATGGGCAGTGTCCCATCGGAAAAGATAGTTGGTGCTACTACCTGCGAGCACTGTCTTGTGGCAAAAAGCCAAACGAAAAATATAAAGGCTTATCAAATGAAGTACTAAACACGATTAAGCCTACATATTTAGAGTTGTGTGTACCAAAGAACTGCTTACTAAATGCCTGCATGGCAAAACACAAAATTCAAACGAGTGTTTAAATGGCGTTATATGGCAGAGAGTACCCAAGGAAGTTTTCGTGTGCCTCAAAATTTTAAAATCTGGTGCATTGGATGCTGTGATCAATTTAATGATGGATACAAGGGTTGTGTTGAAATTTTTAAAAAACTTAATATAACTCCTGGTTATTTTACTTAAAAAGCATACAAACATCTTGACATCAATAGAATTATCGACGCAGAACGACATTCAACAACAAATGTAAAGCAGCGTAGAAAAATTTTAAGAGCTACAAGGAAAAAAAAAAAAATCAAGGTTTTAGAGAGTAAAGAGGGTGTTATTTATAAATCAGGAGCATTTTAAGTATATCAAATTGTGTTTAATATTAAAATTTGCAGTTCAAAGTTTATTTCTGATTTATCTCAAAATGAATTTGTTTAACGTATTGACATCTGACAACGTAAATATCAGAAACAGTTGTGAACCAAATTAGTTCAAATTTTATAAATATATTTGTTTTATAGATTTAAAGAACCCCTACTACTTTCATAATTATATAGTTGATATGTTTTTAGTAACTAAGGTATATATCATGCTCGTAATAATTTTTTAAGGATTTTTCAATATTCTTTTACTCGAAACTTGATAAAAATTGTAATAAATTGATTATCATCAGGAAAATAATACCAGCCCTAAAAAATGTTATAATGATCATCATCAAATTTACAGAAAAGGGATATTTTTGTTTACATTTGAGTTATGTGCGTTATTCTAATAATCAATTTAATTACTATTTACACTATGCTTTACTCCCTAAAATTTTTTTATGTATACCACAAGTAACATATTAAATGTATTTTTCATAGTTTTAAGTTATATTTCATCAGTAAAAAATATTTTAATAGCAAATATTACAGTTTTTAAAAAAAATTTTCTTCGAAGATGTACGGATACCTTAAGACTGTCAAACAGGAGGATAGTGTCATGGCCATTGGTAACAATTAAACAGTTTTGCCAGAGTTACCGATTTCGTGCTCCCTGTGCTCAGCGTAACCACTCCCGGATTAAAGTGCACCTATTACAATATGGATGTTCTAAAAAAAATATGTAAAACATTTTTAATTATGCTTTATATGTTTGGGAATACTCATAAAAATAAATCTTGGCCTAGTAATCCTTCAAACTTCCCTAAATGAAAAAACAAATACATAAGAATAGGGACGTAACTAACCGTATAAGTAAGTCCGAAGGTAAAACCGCAGTAGATACATTTTGCAGACTACAGCTGAAAGAAATAATATATAATAGTGATGAATTTTTTATCATCGTAATTTTTTTTTTATTATGGGTCTGGGTTTTGTCTTTTCTCTGAAAGAGTAGCATTTTCTGTTTGGTAAAAAAAGGTAATAAAAAATCTCTCATCATGGGATTACAGCAAATCAAATATTATGTTTTTTATTTGGTTGTAGTATAAAAGGTAGCTAAAAAGTGAGGCTTTGAAGTAGAAATTTTTATTTTTGATCACGTAATATCGCAGATAATATATATATATATATATATATTATTTAATGCATCCTTGTGATGCTTTTCAGAGTACATAGTCCTTCCGGACTCAAACCTCCTATCCTGGAATGGAGATGATGACTGTAATTTTTTACCAATATATTATTTCAGTGCAAATGTGTATTTTTTTATTGTGTTAGAAAGTATTTAGTTTTTCTTCAATCCAGTAAATATTTTTTTTAATATTTTATTTTCGATATGCTCGTGCCCCCCCCCTTGTAGGTTTATCGCCGCCCCTAAGGGGTTCGCCCCAAAGTTTGAGAAACATTGAATTACAAAAATAAGTAAATAAATAAATGAAATGAGAACTAAGAAGTAATAAAAATAGTTTTGGAAGCAAAATTGAGATTTTAAAAGTAGCAATATTTTGCAATAAAAGAATAATGAAATACAATTGTGAAAAAATAAATTGTTATTAATACAAATTTTATTACTTACATTTCTTATATCATACAATCCCAAATTTATGTTTCTACAAAATATATGCAATCCATAAGAACATATTCGGAAAAAAATGACAAAACAAATATTATTTATTCAATGTTAAGAGAATCTCAGAATATAGAAACTGACGCGAATTAAATCTGTGGAAGAATGGAGATGGGATGCCAGCTCGGGTGCAGACTTCGTCACTTGATATCAATTCAAAATTACGAAATCGATCAATAAATGCCCCCATGTGGCTTTACAGTATGACGTAAATCAAAATGAAAATAATTTAAAATAAGCGTTACGCCTCCATGTACTAACACAAAATTTTAATGTCAATTTTTATATATTACTTAAGCATAGAAAGTCGTGATAAAATAATTAAAATGTCATAAAGGCTAAATAAGCTAACGCAAGTAAATGGCGATAACTATATCCAAAACTGAATTTTTAAGCATATTTTATGAACTTTATCATAAAATAAACTGGAATGTGTTATTTGTTATCTCATTTATATGCTTTTTTTTTAAAATATGTCTTCTAATATGTGTTCAGAAAACATGTTTTCTGAAATGCTATGCATTATTTCTCCAATTATATCTTCCTTCAGTTTACGGAAAATTGTTCATAATGTGATACGCATGTACCACTTTTTATTGTTTATTTGAAATTTATTATGAGACACACACACACGTGTCTTAAAAATGGCAGTTTGGCAAATCCCTCATTAGATCCTCCAATTCAGATTGTTTCTATGGAGAACAAATATCCCACTGATAAATTCTTTATATCTTGAAGCTGAGAAATGCGTTATAATTCATTAATACATAGTTAATCTAACCATCATTCTAAAATAATTCTAGATTTCTTTTTTCAAGAAAGATTTTTCCTCTAAAAATTCAAACATATCATTTGTTCTTATTTCCACGGGGGAAAAATTTATGTTTCTCCTCGCTTGAATGCAAATTGAAAACTGGCTTGTTTGACCTCAACCTTCGAATTGAATTATAAAATCAGGAAAGACGGAAGATCTCTCTTGGGATGTCCCAGATCGCTCTGTGCGGGTGCATTTAATCACCTTATTTTCCTCGCCAGTGGCCATACAAGGGAGAATTGAAATATCGAGTCCTAATTACGGGGTTCCCGGTCTGTCGTTTAGCGAATGAGCCGTTTACCGATACCGTCATTCGTCTTGCATCTAATCAACTCAACTCTCTTCTCCGGTTCTTCCTTCGAATTATCGGTTACGAATAAAATCGTATTCCTTTTCTTTTAACCTAGCTCCATAATATAATAGGGGAATATAAGTCGGATCCTAATAGAATGGTTGGTTGGAAGCTGCAAACTAGGTTGGTTAGGCAAGTAAATGATTTTTAAAGAATGGCCCATAACAGAGTTAATTAAGGAACTATATATGCATATCATTTATTTTATGAGTTAATACCCTATAATAATTTTATAAGATGGTTTAAAATGATCCGATATTTACAGATAATTTTTCTTGTTGACAGATTGATTAAATATGAGTATAAGTTATATATAATATTGTTCTTATATAAAGTAACATTATGTAATATAAAATGTTTACCCTTATTATAATTAAACTCTGCGATATTACTCTTAGGCTAAAAAAATTAAAAACCTTTTATTTAATTCCAAATAAATTTTCTTAAACATTACTTTAAAATGTTGTTATTTTTAGTATAATTTTCAATAGATGCGTAATTAGATAATTAAAATCAAAGAACTGTTTCATATTTTGTTTAATTTTCGTTACACAATTATTTTTTGTGCGTTCCAATTATTAATGCACCTGACTGACGGAGTCAGATCGAGAACTCATCCTGGCAAGAGGCTAGTCACCTGCCGTTACCCGTATCTTTGAGCGCCATTTAGGTAACAGTATAGTTTTTTCCTCGGTTCCACCCCCATTCTGTGGTGGTCACGGGCCTTCACCTCACTTCCCCTTTCCCCAACCTCACGACAGGATTAGCGACACGACGGCTATTTAGAGAGCATCCATTCTGCACAATGCATTTGTAAACATCCATGCTTTTCCAAGGATTCAAACCCAGGCCTTATGACCCAGCATTAAACGTCCCTAACCAATATACCGGATTTAAAGATAATATTAGATTAAAAACACACATGTTTACTTATAAATGCTGGTTAAGTCCTTTCAATGAATTTAACTAATTTATATAGCTGAATAACTGCACAATTCTTTGATGAGCTTTAATTAAGGATGTAATATTTTTCTCCACGTAGTACGTTTGAAAAACTTTCATTAATCATTATATTACTTTTAAATTTAAAGAGCTTTATTTGAATGAATAGTTATTCTTTAAATTCAACTAAGTTTGTCTGGGTACTGATTATAACTCAGCACTACTAAAGTTCCTTAACATGAAATACTTTTAATTATTAAGTAATTGTGAACTAAAAGTTGGACCAGATTGTAGCTACTTTATAATGATACCTAAATATTCCTTAGCAAATGAGTACAATAGTAATAATTGGATGAATTTAGATTACTTCAATGGTAATAGAATCATTAACTACAGGCACATGATGGTTCATTAGTAGTTGCACTTGCAGAGTATTTGTTTGTAGCTTTGTATAAATAGTTCAAAACATTGCAGAATTTCAGATATAACTGAAATTAATTCTTAGTGTGAATTTAAATTTGTTTCAGTTGGTTGTACGGTTTTTAGTAAGGGTTCTAAAACGTTATAAATTTGGGTAAATTAACGCTAAACCCAATTTTTCAGATTAATAATATTCACTGCGTGCAATAATATTGA
The DNA here is from genome assembly GCA_019973935.1 of Trichonephila clavipes. Taxonomy (NCBI): domain Eukaryota; kingdom Metazoa; phylum Arthropoda; class Arachnida; order Araneae; family Nephilidae; genus Trichonephila; species Trichonephila clavipes. Next base: position 118,302 of record BMAU01007131.1, on the reverse strand, counting down.
ATTACTAGTGTAATGATGTAATATATTTGGTTAAGTTTACAAACTAATGATTGTTTTACAAAATTATGTAGCGAATAATTTTAAACAATGGATTGGAAAGTGGGAAACTAATTGAAATGTAACACACTTTACTAATGGTACATATATTATAAATATTATATTAAATATTAATACAATTACCATACATTGATTTTGTTTAAAATAATACATTATAATCTAAAACATGCTTATAAATAATGGTCAAAAAGTTCGCATTTATAATTACTTTACCCATTATAATTGTTTATGCTTGTTATGATGCTAGGATTACAGCTACACAGTTATGTAATTACTTTTATAATGCTATACGTTAGAGGATTCCTCTGATATTTACTACGAAAAATTAATTTTCAAGCTGCCTTAATGTGTGTGATTATTAACTAACACATTTTTACAAACTACTTTTAATCATTTCCCATACATTTTCCCAAATTATATTTTTAAAAAACAACTTTAAGTAGTAATTGATGATTACGGAACTTATGTTATTCTCGAGTGAAGCGAATGTGTCTTTCTCTTCAGCGTAAACATTTTTAAACAACAACAGAGTAATATTTGTGTAAAATAAAAATTTGAGAAAAGAAATTGTGCCTAGGAAGCAATGCGATAAAACTGTTAAGTCTCTCTCTTTTTTTTAAGTAATAATGTATAGTTCTGTAGTTTAATTTGCAATATTTAAACATTTTTTTAGGAATGCTAAATAAAATGTAAATTCTTAAATTCAAAAGTAAAATGTGTGTAATACCCTTAACTCAAATAAATAAATTCAAACACTTGGTTGAATATCATATCACATCAAGTGAACTATTTTATTACGATTTGCAAATAATCTACTTCAAATTCATTAGAAGTGGAACTGAAATATTTTACATCCAATTTACTTTCGCTGTCATATATACCACCCCAAAGATAAAAATATGTCTTTTTTCAATCTAAGACATATTACACTCCTATCATGGAATTTACTCTGTGTAAAAAGCTGTACTTTGCGTAGAAAAAAACCACACACACACACAAAAAAAAGTTTGTTATAACAGCACCAGTATAAAAGTCTCGATCACGAATTTGTTACGAAAATGAGAAAATTGTCTCATTCGTGAAAAAAACACAGCGGAGAAGAAATTGTGAGAATAAAAAAAATCGCGTTCGCTTATCTCTCCCATACACGGGGTATTGTGCAAAAATAAATTTATCTTTTTATCCATAGCACCCATAGAAAAAAAAATTAAACCTTAAAAAACCGTATCTTTTGTGTGAAGGGGTTCTCGTGGGGGGTCTAGGGGTGCACCATTGTTGCGATAGGCTTCTTTTGAATTCCTTTCTGTTTTTCATTTGAACAGGAGGGGCGTACAATGTAGCTATACATTATATTATTTTTTCATCCTTTTTAATTCCAGATATATTTTTTTTTGTAAAATACTGTAAGGTGTGTTTTATCTAGTCTTTGTTTTGCTTTTATCTTTCCCTACGGAAATAAAATAAAAAAAGGAGAAAAATTCAAATTGCATTGGTTTTTCATTTTAAGAAGAAAAAAAGTAAGTTTAGTATGGTTTATAAAAAAAAAAAAAAAAAAAGGAAAGACAACAACTGGGATTGGTTGTTTTTTTGGCTGCTTATCTTAAAAGGTTCAAAGAGGAAGCTTGATAAGTAATAGAAATTTAAATTACCGCTTATCTGCTAGGTGACCGTCTGGTGAAACAAATTTAAGTGTGATATCAATTTGTTTGCTTTTCTAATTTAGGCACATTGATTTATCTCTCTTCCGGGAAGTACTGTTGTTTAAGCTGATGTTTGAAGCAATGTGTGCATACGCTTTTCAAAACTATTGTAATCACATTATAATAGTGAATAAGAATAGTGAAGCAATCGGAACACACATGAGTATCGGAAATTAATTTATTTTTGAACTTTATAAATATTAAATACTTTACAGGTATTGACCCTTTTAAAGATCATGTTGGATATAAAGGAGCTTAATATTTAAAGAACAATGGTTTTAAGTAAGCTTTAACCTTATTCTAGGTAATAATTGTTTTTAATGTGAGTTAAATACAATTATATATTTCATAACTTTGTGCATTGAGGTTATTCTAATTTTACCTGCGAAATTCCCAAATGCTACAGAGTTTTAACCCTTTATCTACCGACGGTACTTATAAATACCTCTTACTTTTAAGTTATATGGAGAGAATAACCATTCTTATACGAATACTCTGACAATACATAGCAGGAATATTCTTTGGAATCCCTTTTTCTAAGATATAAGGAATCGCAGGTTCTATGATGAGTATTTTAGCGGGGAAGGCGAAGCGTTTTATAGCAGAAATTGCGTTTTCAGCGGATTGCGAAGATTGTCATTTTTGTTCTGCAAAAGTAGTTAATGTCAAACGGTGAGTGTCTTATTTTTTTTTTTTTGTAAGTTAATGAAGACCTTAGGAAATGATTTGACAATTTATTTTAAGTAAAGAGTGTATATAATTAATTTTACAGTTGAATATCTTTAATTAATTAATTAGCTCTAACGGATTAAAATTACGTTTATAAATTGAGTATTATTTATGTATATCCCGTAATTTTCAATATAGTGATTAAAAAAATATTGAATGAAAGAAACTGCAGTAAATCATAATGATAATAGACAAAGGGTTAAAGATTAGACAATAATGAATCGCTTACCGAAAGAAATTGGGAATGGAAGAAATTGGTTATTTTTCAGAAATTCCTTTAGAGAGCGTCTTTCTTTACAGTATTGAAAGAAATTACAGAATTATATAGTTGATAATTTATATGCATGATTCTTCAATGTTCTCACACTAAATTATAAAATAATGCAACCTTTCTATATGATTCTTTGTTTGTTTGTGATGCAATTCCAGATCGTCAACATTTCATTTTAAATTAGTGAAGATAATTAAACGTATAATACTGAAACTTTTGAGAAAATATTCGGTCAAAGTGATGTATAGGATAGGGTTTATTACGAATGTTGCATTCCAAGAAATGTTTATTCTCAGCTCAGGTTTAATTACCTTTAATTTTAATCACCCTTCAATAATATATATAATTTTGAAGTTTTTAATATGATATATATATGGAGTTCTTTTCTATATTATGACATTTGCATTCTAATTTAAAGTGCAATTGAATAATATTTTAACTGTTTCTTGGAGATCTTACTTTATGTAAGAGAGAAAAGCTGTTTTCTTTCAGAAAGTTACAACGGTTTGTTAAATTCCAGATATAATAATATTAACTATCGATTTAAATTTATTAGTTTTTAATTCATTTTACCCTGAAGAATTTTCAGCATCTAAAATAATTTTAAAAAATAGTCTAGCCACAATAAAGAATATTTTGATTTAAAGCAATATATATATATATATATATATTTTCTTGTAATTTTTTACGATAAAAGAGTATGAGAAAAAGATTTCAATCTTTTATATTTTATGAGCAATTAGGCTAATTACTTAGCAGAACAAAATACAAGTTGCTTTATTTTATTCTGCAAACCATCATTTATCACCTCATGTTTCCTTTTTTTCATATCCAAGAGCTTTTGTGTTCCGTGCTATTTTTATGTTCATCATCTACTGGAAATCAATATTTCTTTCGTATAACGCTATCCATTATCTGATCTTCCTGTAATCATTGTAAGAAATCATTATAGATAAATTTATATAAAAACGGTGCAAAAATATTCGAAAGAAGTCTTACATACTTATAAAGAAATATACTAATGATACTTCAGAAAGTCAATCTCTCACTTTTAAAAACTTTTAACATAAAGCTTTAAAATGTCCTCTCTTTTTTTTTTAAAAAAATAAATATATTGATCTGAATTAGTGTTGTCCCTCATTAGGGAATTAATTATTCAATATCGAAAATGATAACAAAGAACCAATTTATTTAAATGTATATGAGATGGTGAAAAAATCAAGAACATTTCAACCACAGCCAACACTTTGAAGTATTTCTCAAAACAATCATTAGTTACAATTGAATAATCAAGCATTAAGAAATAGTTGGAGCCATTTTAGCCGAGTGATAATGAATGTGAACTCTTGCCTGCGTATCATGAGCTCCAATGCTGGTGCCATTGTGGATCATCTATGCTGCAGGAATGAATTAAGTTACATATGTTGCAGCTCAGTGTACTCAAGTGGACGTGTTGTAGAAGTTTGGATAGAGTGGGTTTTCCGCTCGTGTATAGTTGCGTTAGATTGAGACATCAATACAAATGCAAATCCAAATTAAGAAACGTCTTTCACCACCATTTCATGTTTTGAATTACAGTTGAAACTAATCACATCCCTTCTTCTTAGCTTGTTCTTGTTTAAGCTATAATTAATCGCATCAGAGATATTTGTTAAAAATTTCTAATCATAATTATAGACATTTCGATTATTATCGACCATTTAACGATATCATTCATTAGCTTTTAATATTTTTAGTAGCAATGTACTTGGAAAAATCACGTAAGCTATTAGCGAGGTGCTTCGCATGTTCAACCACACTCAAGTGACTAGGGCGATATTTGAGTTAGCACTTCAATCTTAATGCTTCTACGGAGTGCTCACATGATGGTTTCAAGACTACTCATGAAGTATGTCGGTTTCTCCGCAAGGACGATCTTCGACGCCATCCGAATTTGAACCCACGACTGGATTACGTCGATTTTGAGTTTGTGCACTGACTACTCGGCTACCTAAAACATCATTTTTTCTGGTAGCAAGTTCAATTAAGTTTGCATTGTGTCTTAGAAATTTGGTAATAATTCGCTACAATGTTCTTTAAATGATTCATGAATTCCGAAAAGATAGAAGCGCATATATGCTCATCAATTTAAGCCTTATTATTACAATGAAAATCAAACTCATGCGATAATTGCTGTATACACCGCCTATATATATATATAGGTGGTGCCACGGTTTTTTTTCTTCTTGTATTGTCCTTCCAAATTTAACACCATTTTGCGTTGGAATTTAACATATATGGTTGCTATTCTATTTCCATGCTTTTAATTTTGCATGTAAGTTTTTATCCTAATTTTTAATAGAAATATTTTCTTAATATTTCTATCTTTGAGAGATGCATTAATGTTCTCTTTTCATATTTTCATTTTACTCTATTCTCAGGGTTATCATCCACATAGTTAGAAGTAGGCTTAACTTTTCAACATGGCTCCTCTATTTTTTTCTGTTACGTCGAAAATATCTGCTGTTTGGGGAAGGTGGATCTATAAATAACTGCTTAACTCTTAATAACTGGCCTAATTCAGTGACAGCTTTAGAAATCATAATAGTTCTCCGGTTTAATCCAAAGACTCTTTTGTATCGACATTTGTTCTGTCTCTTGATCTTTAATTTCTTTCTTCTTTGGCATTGTAGGTCTTAGAACTTTTTTTATTATATATTATGCTATATATATATATATATATATATATATATATATATATATATATATATACTAGCCGTTATCCATCCCCTTCACTGAGTATTTCACGATGTTGTAAATATGTATACTGTTTACATATATATTAATTATTGATATCTAGAATTAAGAATACGATTGTATTGAAAAATATACTTACAGCTGTTACACTCTCGACCCTTGATATAAAAAGAACAAAAATTATAATATCTAATTTCTTTTTATATCTAAAATAGAAGTAGAAAGATTTTTTGCGCTCACTTAACCTAATAATCAAGTGGATTTCCACCAAAGCAAATTTCAGTGGATCTCTACTCCATAAAACAAACATGCGTGCTAAATTTCAAGTCTAAATCTAACAGAGCAAAAACGGAATTTTTATCATCAATACCTCGTTGACAGCATTCTTAGCAGATTCCAATTCAACAAAAGAGGCATGCAAACAAAATTTTATTATTATAGTCTTAGCAGTTCAAAAACGGCAATTTTGTCTATCAATACGCCCCAATAACTCTCCCCGCTTCCACCTGGAATTGATTTCCGTAAAATCCATTCTTAGTGGAACTCTATTCAACTAAAGAAATTTGCTCAACAAATTTCAAGTAAATGAGTTAAATTCAAAAACAGGAATTTTTCTATAACACGCCTTAATTCCTCGCAACCCCACTCCTTTGGGGTTCCGTTTTCGCAAAAATCTTTGTAAAAAGGAACTTTATTCCATTAACGAAACACACCTTCTAATTTTCAAGCAGGTGGTTTTATTAGTTGAAAAGCGGAAATATTTACCTATTACGCCCCTTAATCCCCCTCAGTGACCCTTGGAGATCAATTTTGCCCAAAACAATTTTGTAGCGGATCTCTGGATTAAAATTTGGTAAGCGAATTCCATGAAAGGAATTCGCTTACCGAATTTTAAGACTGTACATCTAATAGTTTAAAAATGGATATAATTATTTATAACACCCCTTAAGCCCACGCAACGCCACTTAGGAAACGATTTTCACAAAACCCATCTTATAGCGGATATCTACTTAATGAATGGAATCAGCTTACTAAATTTCACGTTTAATAGTTTAAAAAATGATTTAATTGCCTATAACGCCACTTAATACTATACAACGCCACTTGGGAGTCGATTTTGATAAAACCCATTTTGCAGCGGATCTGTGCTATATGAAAGGAATCCGCTTACGAAATTTCAAGACTGTACGTCTTATAGTTTAAAAATGGAAATAATTATGTATAACGCCACTTAAGCGCCCTCAACGCCCCTTGGAGGTCGATTTTTGTAAAAATCATTGTGTAGGGAATCTCTACTTTATGAAAGAAATCTGTGTACCAAGTTTTTCACGACTGTACATCTAATAGTTTATTAATGGAAATAATTATCTATAACGCCCCTTAAACCCCCGTAACGCCCCTTGGGGTTCGAACTTTGCAAATCCGTTCTTAGCTGACGTCTACTCCATGAAGGGAACCTACCTATACCGAATTTCAAGTCTGTAGGTTTAATAGTAATGGAGATATCGTGATTAATCAGTGAGTCAGTGAGTGAGTGAGTGAGTCGCTTTTCTTCTTTATATATATAGATATATTATTTGTATATATATAAAATAAGCAAAAGATCTTTTACGTAATTTTATTTATGTTTAGTTCCTTTGTTAATAAAATTAATAGAAAAACGTTTGCGTTCAATGATTATTATAGTTAATCAATGTCTTCTTTATTTAGCGACCCAATCTCAGCGTGTATGTTAGTGTATAGGTTACTGTGTGTACATCAGCGTTTTTCAAACTTTTGGGTGTGTCCCTCTAGGTGGCGTGATAATCTTATCAGGAGAGTGCAAGCATATCAAAAAGTCGAAAGTAAAAGATTTTTTTTAAAAAAAAAATATTCATTTACTTAAAAGAAGCAAAGCAAAATACATTCTGACATAATAAAAAGCAAAATAGAATTTGCACTGACATAATATATATACTTATAAATGTATCTGTACTGCACAATGTATTTGATCTTTGATTCATCAATAATATCTTAAGAACAAGTTTAATAGTTACAAGATACCCCATATGGGCTTGCCATATACCAAATTTATTAGTCACCTTAAAAAATTTGTACGGTTTATAATTAAAGTAGTACTGTAGCTTTACGTCAAAACAACACACTCTCACTTAAATTTTCATTTACCTACCCACATTGTAACTTTTTATTTCTTATTGAATTTTGCACTCTTCTTTCAATTCTCACACTTAATTATCATACAATTATGCAGCAAATGGCTAAGAGAAAAGCTGAATCCATGTATCCACCCAGTTATCCTTTAAAAGAGATTGAGCTTCCCTGCAGGAAGCAGGTTCTCCAATAATCCTTAACTTATATACGTCAAAGTACATTATATTTCAATCCAATACATTGTTATTTTATATAATGGGGCGCGATGAAAATTGTGATGGAAAATTACATACATGCATGTGTTAGTGTAAATAGAATGTATGCTTTGTTTCATGTGCCTTAAATATATAACACCTAGCCTTACAATGTTTTTATCAGTTGAAAGAAGATTCATTTCATAGATGTTTTTTTCGTACATATGACTCTAACATACAAAATATTAGACACATTTGTAAGATAGATTTATTAATATTTCATAAACGTTCCTTAAAAAACTTTTTAAAAATTCAAACTTATGCACTTTAAAATCATTATATTAATAAATTAGTTAAATCAGTCTCAAAATTCACGCCCGATTTAGTAATCATCTTATAAATCTGTTTGCTCTGTATTAATGTACATGAAATTGATACATGATCGGCTCTATTTTAACTAAAATTGTCAGCTTCAAAGAACAAATTACGTTCCAAGCAATCACAAATCACTTCAATGTATAAAAGCAGTAAATAAAATAAACTTGCACTCACTGGTCGTAGAAATAACAAATTAATCGAAGAACATTATTTTAAAATTAAATTCAATCCTTCAAATATTTGTCGGGAAATTGAAATATATTTGTTGCTACTTATATATATATATATAGCCATGTTCTTTGTCTGTCTGTGATAATTTATCTAACCCGGCAACCTTACGTTTTCTGTAATTAGACGAGATAATTCACGAGATTCTCGTTCTAGCGTATATTAATTTGGCGTGCTTTACGAATTACTCCGACACACATGTTTGAGTCGAGTTCGTATTATTCACGGGTCAAAACCGAAAAGTTCATTATAGCTCAGGTTATTACGACCCCTTTTGCTTAATGGGATTATATTAAAATACATTGTGTGAGGTTTCTGCACAGCTGTGGTTTGGCATCTCGTAATGGTATACGGTACTAGATTAAGTAACTAGGTGAATTACTCGCCTGAAGAAAATTATGGCACTCGAATAATGCATTATAGGAATGTTGCCCTTCAGTTTTCAAGAAGTTATAATTGTTTCTTAGACACTTTTACCTAAACTAGGAATGTAAAATTTACAGATTCAAATTCAAAATAGACTGAAAACATATAATGAGAAAATATTTGAATTCACAAGTTTATTTAAACTGTTATTTATTTATAATTAGATAATGTGACCGTATATTGCACGGTTTAATTTTTTAAGATGATGCAATTAATTGAGTTAACAAGTATTATATTTTTCAGGAGGGAAAGATCCAGTACAAAACAATGTATCCAAAAAAATTATTTTTTTAATGAGTGCTTGTATTTTAAATAATTTGAAGCAAACTGCAATTGGCATTACTATAGATAATGATTATTTAACAGAAATATATATTTGAATATACAAAAGATAAAATTAACATGCCAAAAATTGTAAAGAATTGGATTGATGTAAATCTGTAAATTAATTGTAACAGAACAGTAGTAGCGACTGCAATTCTGTATTATGCTTATTCTACGTCAATTATTCTAAAATAAATATACCAAAGGAAAAGAAAATTCTTAGAGAATATAAATTAATTCACAAAGTACTGTTATATATTTACCAAGTACATGATGTATTATAATATCCGATTATTTAAATTGAACTTTTTTTAAAAAAAAGTTTGAAATGCATTTGATAGATAAAGCTGAATGCAGTTTATAGTAAAATAAGTTCAAAGTAGTATATCACTTTAATTTGATAAAAGAATTACAATCTCTTTTGGTTTGTATACTAAGTCATTTTATGAGTAAAAAACCTATGCATCAAATACAGTCAAGCATAAATTCTGTTATAAAAATGTCACATTGCGTTTCCGAATACCGAATTTAAATAATTATTTTAGTAACTGAATTATATATATATATATATATATATATATATATATATATATATATATATATATATATATATATATATATATATAAGAAAAAAGGAATCTAAGCGTCTTTTGGTCATCAGAAATTGTATTAAATGAAGATATATATAGTAAGAACGAAATTTGGATGAAATATAAATTTTCTTTGATCATTTACTTAATTAAAAGTTACAAAGATTCTGAGTAAAATATATGAGTAACCACACCACACACATTTTCATCAATATTTTTGAATTTAAAAAAAGTATAAAACTAAAAAACAAATTTCTGAAAATTATGTTTTATTACTTAAGAATCTCCTAAGTTTGAAAGCTAGATATAATCCTTCCAACGTTTTTTACAAAATATATTAGCGTATGAAACCTAGAAATATGTAGAATTCAGATTCTAAACGGAAATGAAGAAGTATGTTTGATGTTATATTAATGAACTGATTTTTTCTTATTCCTTTCACCTTGATTTGGTAATTGAACTTTTAAAATACAAAAAAAGAAACCTTAAAAAACAATTATTTTATACAAGGTGTGCTAATTAAATTTGTAAGAAAGGGTGGGAATGGAATGTAGTTGATCTGGTGGCACGTTCTTCCGCCCCTCTATCTTGTTCAGTTTGTTTTCCATTCTTGCTTGAGTATGTCGCTGCTATGTCGAAGTGCCGAGATCATAACAAACGTAAAAAGCGAGCTGTGCATGAATTTAAAATTATCCCCCCCGACTTCAATTGAATGTTTTAAATTGTTACTGGAGGTGTTTGTAGATAATTGTATGGTCAAATGTTTGAATGACACACTAAGTTTTCGGAAGTTTTGGAGATTGTTGAAGATGAGTAACGTTAGGAGTGATCTATGACATAAAGAACCGACGAAAAAATTGAAGAAATAATGAATGAAATCCTGCGTGAACACCGACGTTTGAAAGCTTGGAGGATGTCAGGTATTAAACTTTTCTTCGAAAATTTGCATATGGTGAAAGTTTTTGCAAAACTTGTACCGACAAACCTGACATTCCAGCAAAAATATTTGCTTTAACATCATGGAATTCCTCTTAGAATAGCATGAATTGATTGAAATAGTCAACGCATGTGACGAACGACCCTGAAACAAAACGACAATACATGCACTGGAAAACCCCCACATCGCCAAGGGCCAAAACAACTTGGATGAGCAAGTCCAAACTAAAGGTCAAGTTCATCGGTTTTTTTTCAATATTAGTGTTATCATAATGATTAAGAAGACACATTACCCTAAAAACGACGATTTTGACGAATTTTTTTTATTGCCTTATTTCAGTTGTGTGACTTTTTTTAGAAATATGTTTATAAAATTTGGTAGCCCTAGTCGCATAATTTTGCGAGTTATTTAATTTTTTTTACAGTGGGTCGAAGCGAAACCGAAACTAAAAGACGTGACGTCTGCTTCTTTGCAGATGCTATCATCCTAGCCTAAACAATTTCGATTGATTTACTTTTACACGCGATTCTAAAGATTAATACTTTAATTAGAAGAGAAGTAAATTAATTCGTTTGTTTTTATGCAAGAAAGAATTGTTATTCCATTTTGCTTTGCATTCTTTTTTCTTATTCTAAAACCATTAGTATCAAAACAAAAGACTTTTTCAAAACCAATTATATAATCAATTTATTTTTTTATAATTTTGAATATTCATTTGAATATCTTTTTATTAATAAGTTAACTTTAAATCATCATGCCTAGACAAATGTGATCGAGCCTTGTTACTAAACAAAACCATAACCAGAAATGGTGCAGTGAACACTACAGTCATGAAACTAATGTTTTCAAAGAGATAAAACTTCTTTTTCTTGAGCATTATCAGAAAGAAATATGAGATGCCTAACTTTACAAGATAGCTGCTTGAACTATTTAAATTGTTATGAAAATTCTGAAGCCCCTCATTATGTGTTGTACAGTTTTTAAAAGGACTTTTATAAAACATATTGTGGGATGTTTGCAAATCGCATTCACTAAAAATTCACGTTGGATTGCTTGGATTTTCTAGAAAAATCTCCGTATTTTGCACTTCTTGCGATATAATTAAATCGAGTAACTTTACATCCAGAGGAATTTCTGACAGTGAAGGTAATGAAAGCCAATCATTTGACATACACATGCGCAAGGCGCAATCATTTTTAAGTGTTGGGAAAGGCTACTTAGCTATGGAAAAATTTTGTATGTTAATGAATATGGATTTATCCTCAAGCAGAACATTCAATCTATATAAAAATGTTATGTAAATCTCTGGTTAGATCTACAGAAGAAAGCTTGAATGATGTTCGAAGTCAAGTGAAATGCTTATCAAAGTAGTAGTGCCATTACTGATATAGATGTTACTTTTGATGGTACTTGGTTGACTCAGGGACATTCATCTCAAATAGGTGTAGGTTGCGTGATTGACCTTTTTACTGGATTTGTCATGGACTTCGAAATTATGTTGAAACGCTGCATTGAATGTGAACACGCAAAATCTGGTTTGGGAGATAACTCAGCAGAATTTCATATATGGTATGAAGGCTATGTATCTTCATGTGCTATCAATCACATATGATCATCTTGTGCCATGAAACAAGAGGCTGGTCTTAAATTATGGCAAATATCTGAAGATAGTGGTTTTCTCGATACACGACACTATTGTCAGATGGTGATGCAAAAACATACCAATATTTAAATATTAAGGAAGTTTTTAGTCCTGAGAAAAACATAAGGAAATAAGAGTGTATAAACCATGTTAGCAAGGGGCAAGGTACATCTTTACGAGAAGATGTTAAATAATGGCGGACAAGAGGTGTTACCTTGGGAGGGAAATCTCGTGGCAGTTTAAAGGAAGAGACAATTAAAAATTGTCATCTTATTATCAAAATGGTATTCGCTCGAACAAAGGTGACGTATAAGTAATGAAAACTGCAATTTATGCAACATTGTTTCATACTTATCAATGGACCAAAAACCTCAACAGTTTAAATGTCCAACTGAAAAAGATTCTTTGTGCTTTTTCCAGGCTGCTCTTGCTCGTGGTGAAGTACCGGGTCCTCATGTAAATCATATGAAGACACCCTTGAGGGAAGCTCATTTAGCCAAAATTATGCCAATATATCAAATATTAGCTTCAAATGAACTCCTTCAAAGATGAATAAGATGTGTGACACAAAATGCAAACGAGAGCCTTCACAGCATCATATGGGGTAAATGTTCGAAAGAAACGTCAGCGACACTACGTCGAGTAACTATTGCTGTTTGTGATGCTGTTTGTGAATTCAATTTTGGTAAAAAAATCATTAGAAAATTGGCAAAAGGGAAATGGGCTTGCTTCAAATAAACAGTCAAAAATGTTAGCTGTGTGGCGAGACTACCGTAGAGCTTATCAGAGGAAAAGCAAAAGATTGGCAGTGTACGCAATTGCTCGAAAAAAAATTGCGTTATTAAAAAAGCGGTGAAACGCGTCATTCATTAAAAAAGAAGTAATCACATATGAACGGGGTGGTTTTTAATAAGATTTATTTGCAATTATAATGTGGATTTCAAATGAATGTTTTATAATTTCAAATCAAATTGATAGTGCATTTGATACATATTGTAATATTTTAATACATTTAATTTTAATATATTTATTTAATAGTATTTAGTGCAACTTAGAATATATTTTACTGTCTTAAAATATTCACTATGACCTAAATTGTAATATATGTAAGTATGAAGGCCAAGGTTTAGTTCTTTAATGCATTTTAATTGACTTGCAAAACTTTAAACGTGTTTCACGACTTAATATTTTTCATCGTGATAATATATTTAAAATGCTAAGGCTTTTTTGGTATTCATTATAAATCTTTAAAACGTTTCCTGGTTGTTTTGTAAAAAAATGTTTGATAATTCTGTGCATAGCTTAAGGATTTATATAAAGAGCTATTTTTTAAAAGATCCATAAGATTAGATATAGCTGAGTTTTTTTTTTACTGTTTTGTATCACTTCAATCCATTTACTCTTAATTTATTTGCTTTTTAATATGTGCTAATTCAGGAAGAGTTTTGCATTAAAAATACTTAGTACAATTTGAATTTCAATGCATATTAGAATGGATACTATATTTAGCTTTTTCAGTTATTTTCTTTTATTTGCTTTTCCTCAGCTCCTTATTTTTCATGATGATCATGTGTTTAAAATGCTAAGCTTTTTGAAAATTCACTGTAAAATTTTGAAATTTTTTCTGGTTGTTTAATATAATTTGTTTGATAATTGTGTGCATGGAATAAGATGATGTTGAGAAGAGAAGTTTTTTTTTTTTATTTTAGAAATCTATACAGTTAGATATAGCTGTTTTGTAGTGTTTTTAATAGTGTCTAAGAGAAAAAAAATCTAAAAATAAAAGTATCACTCGTAATACCAATCCCATGCACAGAATTGCGGGAAATACTTCCAGGAATAATAGAAAAAAAAGGATCAAAATATTTAACTTTGTAAAAGTATTAGGAATTTTAATAATTTGAAATCACTTTAAAAATTAAAAATTAAAAATTATCGTTTGTTTAAAAATGGTATTTTGCTTATGAGATGTTATTACATATAAGTTCGAATACACTACGTAAAATGTTATTCTTATAACTATCTAAGCAAAAGAAATTGTGTACAGAGTACCGTGTCCCCTTAAATGACCTAAAGGTCAAACGGCAGTACATTGAAGTCGTGAGAAAGTTTTAAGAAAGAGTGAGGGTGGAAAAGAAAGCTATAGAGCAACATGTGGACGTTGCACTGACACAACGCCCCGGTGTAAAATGCACTCTCTGTAAAACTGTTCTTGGCGGACAAAATCATTACTTTGCTAGAGCATTCACCGTGCTCACGCCTGATTTCGTATCATACGGCTTTTATCTACTTCCTTAAGGTATCCGTACACCTTCAAAACGTCATTTTCGTCAAATTTTTCGATTTTTTTAATTTATATGTTATTTGAAAATATGAACTGTTTTCTTTAAAATGGTGTTTAAATTTTGTTTCTATCTTATTTAGAACTTAAGTTATGGGGATTTGAGTTTCATTCGATAGCACCTTTTTGAACCCGGAAGTACAAGTCTGCATTGCGAAGTAGAAAAAATGTTTGTTGACATTTTTATTTTTCAAAGTATCGTTTAAATATGCAATAGTAAGAAATTTAAACTTTTTAAAATATGAATTTGAGTTTTCAGAATTATCAAGAATATAATGGCAACAGGTTTTTATTTATATTTTTATCTAGAATCTGGCAAGAAAATAGAGTGCTTTACTGTTTGTTTACATTTGCTTATGATTGCGTAGCTCTTTATAAGCTTTTGTTTAATCCTTTTTTATAGCAGAAAATTTTAATTTTTGTCATTTAAAATGGGTAATGCTAAACGTAGAGTTAGTGCAAAGAGAAAACGTCAATTCCTAGGTAATGGATCTACCATTAAACATTCAAAAAATAGCAGCGCAACATCTACCAACGCCAGTTCTTTAAAAATTAAAATACCTGCTGCCTTTGATGAAGAAATAGCAGAATATCAACGTAAACCACTTACTGGTAACAGAATAATTGATATGGAAGTCCTTTTAAATTTGTTTTTACAACTTTGCTGCCCAAGATGTTTCGAAGAAGGTATCCTGCTTTCTGAGGATTTCACATATGGTTTGTGCTCAAATTTTGTTATCAGGTGTAAACATTGTGACTTTTACTCAGGGTTTTCTAGTTCAAAAAAAACTTTAAACTGTCCTGAAGTAAATACAAGATTTGTGTATGGTATGAGACAAATTGGGAAAGGTTTTTCTGCTGGGTTTAAATTATGTGGTACGTTAAATTTACCCAGACTCAGTAAAACTGCGTACACTAATCATGAGAATAAACTCATGTCCGTGATTTCAGAAGTTAGTGAACTATCAATGCAAAAAGCAGCTTCTGAACTGTTAGTGCTACATCCTACTAAAAATAAAATTGTTGAATGTGGCATTTCAGTTGATGGAACGTGACAGCGTAGAGGTTACTCTTCCATGAATGGGTGTGTCGCAGCTTTGTCAGTTGACACAGGTAAAGTAGTAGAAATTGAAATAATGTCGTCATATTGTCCCACCGCAGAAATATTTCTGAAATGCCTAGAAGCATTGAGTTGGAAACTTTTGCAGCAGATCACGTGTGCCATATCAATTTTCAAGGTTCTGCGTTAAAAATGGAAGCTATTGGTACTACGAGAATCTTCCAACGTTCTATTGTCAAACGAGGCCTTAAATATGCCCATTATTATGGTGACGGGGACACTAAGGGCTTTATCAGTGTCAAAGATACTTATGGGAAGGATAGCGTCACAAAATATGAATGCATTGGTCATGTTCAAAAGAGAGTAGGTGCGAGATTGCGCTAACTAAAGTCTAAAAATAAAAATCTGTCTGGTAAAGGCAAACTCACCGACTCTTTTATTGACCGATTGCAAAACTATTATCGGATTGCTGTTCGTAGCAATATTGGAAACCTATCCGGTCTTCAGCAAAATGTTATAGCGGCTTTGTTTCATTGCTCATCAAGTGTCGAGAAACCGATGCATGGGCAGTGTCCCATCGGAAAAGATAGTTGGTGCTACTACCTGCGAGCACTGTCTTGTGGCAAAAAGCCAACGAAAAATATAAAGGCTTATCAAATGAAGTACTAAACACGATTAAGCCTACATATTTAGAGTTGTTTACCAAAGAACTGCTTACTAAATGCCTGCATGGCAAAACACAAAATTCAAACGAGTGTTTAAATGGCGTTATATGGCAGAGAGTACCCAAGGAAGTTTTCGTGTGCCTCAAAATTTTAAAATCTGGTGCATTGGATGCTGTGATCCAATTTAATGATGGATACAAGGGTTGTGTTGAAATTTTTAAAAAACTTAATATAACTCCTGTGGTTATTTTACTTTAAAAGCATACAAACCTCTTGACATCAATAGAATTAACGACGCAGCACGACATTCAACACCAAACGTAAAGCAGCGTAGAAAAATTTTAAGAGCTACAAGGAAAAAAATCAATGTTTTAGAGAGTAAAGAAGGTGTTATTTATATATCAGGAGCATTTGAAGTGTATCAAATTGTGTTTAATATTAAAATTTGCAGTTCAAAGTTTATTTCTGATTTATCTCAAAATGAATTTGTTTAACGTATTGACATCTGACAACGTAAATATCAGAAAAAGTTGTGAACCAAATTAGTTCAAATTTTATAAATATATTTGTTTTATAGATTTAAAGAACCCCTACTACTTTCATAATTATATAGTTGATATGTTTTTAGTAACTAAGGTATATATCATGCTCGTAATAATTTTTTAAGGATTTTTCAATGTTCTTTTACTCGAAACTTGATAAAAATTGTAATAAATTGATTATCATCAGGAAAATAGTACCTGCCCTAAAAAATGTTATAATGATCATCATCAAATTTACAGAAAAGGGATATTTTTGTTTACATTTGAGTTATGTGTGTTATTCTATTAATCAATTTAATTACTATATACACTATGCTTTACTCCCTAAAATTTTTTTATGTACTACAAGTAACATATTAAATGTATTTTTCATATTTTTAAGTTATATTTCTTCTGTAAAAAATATTTTAACAGCAAATATTACAGTTTTTAAAAAAAATTTCTTCGAAGGTGTACGGATACTTTAAGTGAAAAATGTTTTGATGGGAACACATTTTTAGTCTGTAAATAAGGTGATTGCAAAAACGACAGACTTACTGAAGATAATGACACTTAATCAGCTGCAGCTCTGCTTTGAAAAATGGAAAATTCGAATTCGCTATGTATTGATCAGGAAGGGGAGCATGTTGAAGAAGATTAACCCTTTATCTACCGCATTATGATTTACTGCAGTTTTTTTTTTCTTCATGAAATACTTTGTTTTTGGATCACTGCATTGAAAATTAAGGGATATGCATTAACAAAATACTCATCATTGGAAATTTAATCCGTTAGAGCTAATTAATTAATTAAAGATATTCCACAGTAAAATGAATTACATAATATGTTCACTTAAAATAATCAAATTGTTTTCTAAGCTCTTCTTTAACATACAAAAAGATAAGGCACATAAATTTTGACATTAAGTATTTTTTCGGAACAAAATTACAATATTCGCATTTCGCTGAAAACGCCGTCAGCTGAAATCGCAATTTCTGCTATAAAACTATTCGCCTTCCCCGCTAAAATACTCATCATAGAACCCGTGCTGTCATGTATCTTGGAATAGTGGACTTCAAAGAATTTTCCTGCTAAGTATCGTCAGAATGTTCGTAAAAATGGTTATTCTATGTAATTTTAAAGTGAGTGGTACTTATAAGTACCGTCGGTAGTAGATAAAGGGTTACAATTTTTTGCATATTTTTTTCCAATAAAGCTTATTTTTAAGATAAGTTCAGTTATTTAACTGTCTCACTTGTTGATATTAATTTAAAAAACATTTTAATAATTTTTATTTCTTCTTATTTGTCCTGTTTAAAAGAAATTGGAGCTAACCACTTGACAATCATAGCAATATGAGTTTCGTGATTTATTCAAGAGTCTCGTGAGATAAAAAAATGTAGTAAATCTCTTTTCCATTTATACACTTAATTTTATGAATGAACGATTAGACTTCAGGGATACCTTGAAGCAGAAACACAAGAAAAATAGGCTTGGAACAAAAATATCCTTTCTTAGAGCATCATTGTCGAATATCTTTTGATAGAAAAGTTTGCAGTAATTGTTCAAAATCTGTCACAAATATTATTTCAATCTTGGTAACATCCATGTAAAGAGATATTTAAATAGTCTAAGTAAATTTCTTCTTCTTCACGTGAAATCATAAGGATTGGTTTAATAAGAAAATTGAAACTCATCTCTTTTCGATTCTGTTAAAATTAGGAATTTTATAACACAAGCAGTTTATACTTTATTCCATTTGTTTTCTCACTCATGTCTCTTGAATTTGTTATTCCCACATAGCTCACGTGTGTTTTAAATTCAAACGCGAATAGTACAGAAATAATTTTCCCGTCCTTTACTTCGATTAAAATTTTAATACGTGAGTAGCAAATCAACCCGAATGACTGAATTTATTTTATAAATAAATCACTTTCAGTTAGTCTATGAAAAAATATATTAATAGAAAGTTTAAAAAATACATATAGCTAGAAGATTTTCAAAAGATTATGGTTGAATCTCTTCATAATTTTACCTAAATTACACTTGAGAATGACACGTTTTTTAAAATTTTTTGTGTCCATGTGATGTCATATTTGCGAAAATATAACCCCGAATGTTTAGAACCACTTTTGAAAGAATCAAAATTTTAATGCATGATACGACTCATACTGCGGTCTACTAAACATAAGTTTACTTCAAACACAAGCTAGTAAGTTCTTTAAGAAGTCGCTGAAAAGAATTACTTTGATTCTACAACAATATAGTTATGGATTCAGTTCAGATGTGCCTCCATTCACTTGATTGATAGATTATCTATGGTAAATAGTGCATTCATTTTACTACTATGATATTACAGCTCAGAATTTATCTTTTGCAATGGAACGTATAAAAAAAAATTCATATAATTCCTTATAAATCTTTTCGTTCAGTAATCCTTAATTTATTTTACATTCGCATTCGAATAGTAGGCCCTTATAAAATATTTAATTATATTACTATTTGTAAAAAAAAAAAAAAAAAACATTGCTAACATTCGTTTTTTCGCTTACCTTTGTTCACATAATTACTTTTTCTAGAAACATTTTAGTGTATCACTTAAATTTTGTTTTTAAATGCTAAAATATATCACGATATATACATAATTTAAAAACCAGTCTTGAAATTTAATTGGGTATTTAATTTTTCTAACCGAGTCTGGATCACCAAACCACATTTTACATAAAAATTTCATATGTTTATTTTCGAATTGAATTATTTGTATTTTGTTTGCTTTCAAAATTAAGTGTTTTGGATATTTATTCATAATAAGCTATACAATTTATTGACTATTTCGAGATAGTTTATGGCTTCTAACAAAAACGCAAGCTATAACTATATATTCCCCCTTAAGTTATTAAAGTAATAAGACATTTTGTTCCATATATGCAACCATATCCAATAACTCCAAGAACACTAGCTGGAACTATGCCAGACCGTTTTGTTTTCCTTCAATATGAAAATGCCTTCCACAATTTTAAATTAAGAACAAATTTTCGTAACATATAAATATTTTGTATCTAAACATTTATTTCAAAATTTTAGCATCATACATATATATATATATATAGTTTAGATATTATACAGTATCATAAATTTATTTTATTTTAATTTAAAGTATGTGTTAATATTTAAATATCACTAAAAATTTCATCATTATTTTATGTTGCTTATAAAAAAATAGTTTGATTTCTTATTATTCAAATTATTGAATTCTTCATAACACCCGCTCAAAGAAAAACACAAAACTAATTCAAATATTTTTTTAATCTTTTTAAAACGTAATTGGAAAGCAAGCATTGCAGGACATTCGTAAATATGCAAATTGAATATATTTGTACTTTTTTTAATTTCGTAAATACCCTTCACAAAATTTAGCAAATAAACACATCAGACTAAATTTTAAGGATATTAATTATACACTTTAATACATATTTACATAAATTTTATTCAAATTCATTTAGAGTATTTGTATTAATGCAGTGTTTCTCAAACTGTGGGGCGCGTCCCCCTAGGGGGCGTGATAATCCAACAAGGGGGCGCAAGCATATCGAAAAAAAAAAGGTTTAAAAAATTAATTTACTGGAACGAAGTAAACAAAATACTTTCTGACATATATAAAAGTACACATTTACATTGATATAATTTATATATATTAGCTGTCGATAAAGTTTCCACTTTGATACGTTCATTAACTATCTGATCCTATATTTAAAAAAACATTTTGTTTGATTTGTTGTAATCTTACGATAAGAGATTGTTTTTAATGACGTTTTCTTTTTAAACCTAAAAAACTACTCTTTCAGAAAAAGATTCAGACCCAGAGAATATTTTTTTTATTACTGTTGCGCTTTTTTCCATGTGAAAGAGTTATATGATATTTAGAAAAGCACAGAGAGCACTTTGAAAGATTATTTGGCTAAGATTTATTTTTATGAGTAGTCTTAAACATATAAAGCTTGATGGAATACGCATTTCACTCAATTCTTTCTTTAGAACTAACACCCATATTTTTATATTGGATGCACTTAAAACCCGGGAGCAGTCGCGCGGGTCTCTAAGTCAAAGGACAGCAAAAACTACAATGATTTGAACAAAATATGACTGTTTTGCTTGCAAATATCATTCCGGTAATTTTAGTGAAAAGTGTCTCTAATTTGTGTTCTTCATTAAGGTTACCTACATTTGAAACATTTTAGTTCAGTTTTAATGGATTTTTCTCAAATTATCAAAGAAGAAATGAAAAGTCCTTAAAAGTAGGTAAGTATATTTTCTATTATTTACATTTTTCATTTGAGTTGTGATTTTTATCGAGTACAATAAAATTAATTGTAAAAAGAAAAATGTTGGAGTGACTCGCTCACTTCACGAGATTATAACCGTTAGTATCGAGTGCGCACCTGCTCTCCCAGGTGCCTCTTCTCCCTTTAAATATTAATGCCAAATGTGATGGATATGATAGAAGCAACATACACTAGACCAGGGTTTACGAACCTTTATACATCAAGGTGCCATGTTTTCTAAAGAAATGTTTAATGAGGTATAGGCGTGCTGTCAAATAATTTTGATTTGTGATTTTTAGGAAATTAATAAAACTAAATGCTAACAACTAAAAACCCTTTATTTACTACGAAAAAATACATTTTGCACTGTATAGTAGTAAATGTTTTAGCTATTAAATGTGTGATTCAAACTAAAGTAACATTAGTGTGACTTCTGTTGCTGCAGATTAGATGATAAGTAGCTTATTAGGATTATAAAATGTCATCTTTAGCAGAATACATGCTGAATTGGAATATGTGCTAAACGGGTTCTAAGCGAGTCTTTCATGTTATTCTTCTCTGAAAATATTGACTCTCAAGCAGAAGTAAATGAAAATAGGGTTAACATATCATCAAACAGTTGAATGTGTTTGGAATTCGTTTCTCAGACGATGTTCTACATGCAACTGTTCCTGAACATAAAACACACTTCACTTTGTCGTTGTTACCAATTATGCCCCATTTCTCGGTCAACTAAGTTTTAAAACCTCTATCACATTAACTATCTTGCACTTATGACTTTTTGCTGAATTAACCACGTTAAATAAGGGTTAGAAATCGTAAGTGTAACACAACCCCTCCCCTTTAAAATACAGTAGTATCAACGAAATTTACAACGCCATGCGTAGAAATATTTCGCGTCATTAGCATTAGCAGTCCACGACGTAAGCAAGTCAATATACACTCAGGAACATTGAAAATAACGACCCAAGAAGGAAGCTAAGTACAATCGCGAAACTTTGCAAATAAGTACAGCGTAATGTGATATGCAAATGATCCAAGTTTTGTGCCAATAAGCATGCTCATACACGCCAATGTGGTGCTACAATCAGAAAGAGGGTGCTACATAAGCCAGCGAAAAGTCGAAGATTCATAAACGTGACGATTATCCGCCGATTTTAGGAAGACTTTGGAATTCAAAACATGCCAGGTAGACATTTCTCACAGTTACGCGAGTTTGAGATCGGAATGAAAACTGCAGGCTGGTCTACGCGCCATGTTGCTGGTCATGTGGATCGTTCGGAGTGTGCCGTTAGAAATTGTTGGGAGCAGTGGAAAAGAGAAGGTACCCACGCGCGGAAAACCGTGTCTGGAGCGACACGAAGAACCACGAGGAGAGAAGATCAAAGGATCGTGCGGCAAGCACTTGTGGACCCTAGAGTGACTCGTTCAACGATACGAGCAGACGTAGGGGTAGCAATTGTTCCACGAACAATTTCCAGACACCTTGCAGAAGCAAATCTTAAATCCAAGCGCCCTTTCCGTGCACTCTCTTTAACATTGGACATCGGCAACTGCGTCTACAGTGGTGCCAAGCCAGATCAATGTGGAATGTCACAGATTGGCAAAAGATTGTGTTTAGTGATGAATCCCGGTTTGTCATGGGGACAGATGATAACCGTGTACGGGTTTGGAGGCACCCTGGTGAGCGGTGCAATTCCCCCCACACTGTTCTACGTCACACTGCCCACACAGCTGGTGTAATGGTCTGGCGGGCCATAGCCTAAGACAGCCTGTCCACTTTAATTGTGATTCGTGGAACCTTAACGGGAAAACGTTACGTTGATGATATTCTTCGACCCCATGTAGGACTTTTCCTAAATGGTCTCCCAGGGGCAAATTTCCAGCAAGATAATGTTCTTCCGCATACAGCAAGATTTGCTCAAAACTTCTTACGTCATTTTAAGACTCTTCCATGGCCGTCCCGCTCCCCCGATTTGTCATCTGTAGAGCGCGTAAGGGAGCAGCTAAAACGGCAGATGTCATCGTGTCACTTTGTACACGATTTAGAGTTGGCAGTTCAAGATTTGTGGGTCGATCTGCCTCAGGACAACATAAGGTGTCTAATCAACTCAATGCCAAATTGTGTGGCGGCATGTAGTGCAGCTGGAGGTGTTCCAACGCGCTATTGAAGTGGCCCAGTATTTGTGTCGTTGCACACCCTGTATTCGTTTAATTGTCTTGTTTCTGAGATCAGGTGAATCTCTCATCTGTGTCAATATGTGTATTAAATTTCATTTTAATCCGATGCTTTCTTATTGTGTCGCTATTTTCAATGTTCCTGAGTGTAATAACAAACGAGTGTGCTTCCCGCGGCACCAAGAACCAATCACTCGCGTTTAAACGTAATACTTCACATTGTGAACTTTGTTAATTTGAACGAAAATAAAAACCGTTTTGATCGGTGGCATGCCCAAAATATTGTGTCGTGTGCCATCAGTGGTACGCGTGCCATTGCTTCGCCATCCCTGCCCTGGACCCTTCTTCTGATGAGACTTATACACTTAGAATTGGATGATGAAGGAAATAAATTTTTAATTAAACATTATTTTGTAATATGTTCCAATTTAAAAATTAGAGTAAAGAAAAATTACAATAATTATCCTATTATTTAAAAATAATTTGCTTAAAATAAATATCGCTTAAATGTAACAAATACAAAATTTAATACTTATCGTGTTAATTTGTATGGTTTATAATTAAGATCGTATTGTAGCTTTAGCACCCACCTCCCAAAGAGTATTATTATCCTATAAGGGGACGCGATAAAATTTGATTGAAAATTGGGTCGCCCATAGGGAAAGTATGAGAAGCACTGTATTAATGTTTCTAATTTTACAAGTATATATACATATTTAAACTTTTTATCAATTATTCTTTTGGGGGTTATGGCACTTTATTTTGGTCTCAGCATATTTTAGTTGAAACAAATGCTTAATGAACTATACTATGTTTTCACAAGCTTATGTGATTGGGGTTAATAGTTCAACTAATAATATATAGTTAGTGCATATGCATTTGATGTTGTCGTTAGATTTATTAAAATGTATAGATTCTGTAGGAATTAGAACGTCCTCAATCCATCTAGAGCTTACCGTGCTGCTGTTTGTTTAGGAAGGGATTAATGCAAGACTTAGATACCCTGCCTTATTATAATATTGTTTAAGCTATTGCTTCAAAGTGCAAAGGAAACTTAGATGTCTAAACCATATGGGCCGATGGAACATAATAGAAATGCAGCATTGATAATAACCTTTTGCTCCATATCCTTCCTAAATTACAAGAGTTTAATTTTCAATCAGCAGTATATACCAGATAGTTATTTCCCTCAATTTTATTTTATGTTGCCGATTAATTTAGATACAGATGTACTATAAATATTTTTTTTAAATAGCATTTTACAAAGTTTTGAAAAATCATCTGAAAAAGTATATTTTTGAAATTTGGTGCATTATACTGCCATTTTAGTTTGGAGTAATGATTAATTGCTAGCAATTAATTAAAAATACTATTAAGAAATATTATTTTAATATAACATGCAACGTAAAAGCTTTGTTGAATTATTTGAAATTTAAATATAGGAAATATGCCATTTCTTTCAAAAAATTACATTTAGGGAGTTTAAGCTTAGGTAGCCAATCAGTTGATATATTAATTTTCCTCCCGGTGAATATTGTCCACGGAAATAAATCATCAATTTATAATGGATATGAAAAGAAAATATGTTCCTGTTTACTCAGAACGGTTTGCGCGAATTATTCCATTCAATGACTTTACAAAAGGAAATAAAATTGTAAAAATGGGGCAAAGATTTTACTGGACATAACCCCCCACCCCCCAAAAAAATTGGCTTCTTATGAACATGATTACAGATTTGAAGTTATTATTAGAAAAAATAAATGATATGTCATCAAAGATAATATTTATAATTTTTATGAGACACAGTCACTACAAATTCGAATTGACAAAAACATTAAACAACTACCAATTATAGAAAATAAATTTTGTATAGGTGGAAGAAAGAAGATAATTGTTTAGTGACATTATAAATACTTTTGGAGTACAAAATGCTGAACTGAGGAAGAAATTGTTAAATTTGAATGGAAATAAATTAGATCTTACCCCGTAATAATGAATATGTCATTTGGAAATACTCCAGCATTAAAATTCAATTAACAGAAACTGTAATTCAAACTTATCAACTGAACTTCTAAAGCATGCAAACTTAAAAATGAGAGAGAGGTTCAAAACAACTAAAACCATGCTGAAGCTAAACTAAAAATAAGCGGTAATTTATATCTGACAAGATATTTTTATATGCCTTACTTTTCAATGAGAATTTCATTTATTATTCTTTAATACTATTATTATTGTTTTAAAATTTATTATTAAACATTTCATTATAACACTCACTTTTTAATAAATTCAAACCGGATTAAACTTTAAAATTGATATTGAACTAATTTCAAATCACATGTGTAATGCTATTATAACAAATTAAATCCATTTTTTTGCATTATGAACGGTCAAACGTCAGAAATGTATTATTTTACAAAAGTTTCATATTGTTGCATAAAATGATGTATTGCAAAGTTTCACAAACTGTGGAGCGCACCCCTCTTACAGGGGGGAGGGGCTAAATAATACTAACAGGAAAGCGCAAGCGTATCAAGAAGTCTAAAAGAAAATATTTAAAAAAAGAATATAAATTTATTAGTTAACTGAAAGGAAAAAAAATACACTTTTACAATGATATAATGTACTTATAAATGCATCAGTACTGCACAATGTGTATTTGATAAATAATTTAACAATACTATAAGTTAGGAACAAATTTAAAAAGTACTAGTGACCCCATGGGCTTGTACAAAATTATATGCAAAATTTAACACTTAGCATGATAATTTATACAATTTATAATTAAAGTCATATTGTAGCTTTAGCGTTAAATGACCTTATTATCCAATTCAATACATTATTATTGTATGGAATGGGGCATCATGAAAATTATGATGGAAAACTTTGTCGTAAACATTGAATGTTTGCGAAACACTGATGTATTGTTTAATATTAATGAGCAATAAATTGAATATTTTGCAATATAAAAAACATTCCTCTTAGTTTCTCCATTTTAATGATATATACTTCTGCAATCAGGGAGAACCAATTTGAAGAAATGCAAAAATCCACCAGTTCGTATGAAGTTTCAATCTTCGAACAGCGACTCAATTGACGTTCAAACTGTCAAACAAATATTGTTATTAATTTTCAAAAGGTTCTAAGCAAAACCAATTTATCAAATAGTCGAAATTATCGAAGTATCACAATCAATTCATTATTTTATATTATATTATTATTGTGAATTCGTAAAATTTGCTTCAGAGTTATTGAATTCCATTTAAAGAGCAAAATCAAAATGAAAGAAGAATCTCAAGAAATAGTTACAGTATGTATGTGTGTGTGTGAGTAAGATATAATCGGAAACTTCCACCTCTTTTTATTTTCCACCAATGAGTTTGTAAAGCGTATTTATAAGCATCCGTGGTGTCACTGTCTGAAATCACGTTATTGTCACAAGCAATTTTAACAAGTTGTGTTAAATTACACGGGAATAGAGACAAATATTTTTTTAATTTTTTTTAATAGAAGCAAGTTTCTTTTTTATAAAAAAATATAGAAACAAATCTCTTTAATATTTTCTAATAATTTTTCATAATTATACTGTATCATTTCCTAAATCAAAAACTCATTCTGTAATCCAAGTACATTATATCTTAATTCATCTGTTTTAAAAGAAGAACTAGGCATTTGCTTTTAAGATATTATTCAATGATGATTAGCGTAGCAATGGTGATCTACGAAATCTAAAAAAAAAATTTAATTTGCAGCCAATTCTCGTACCAATTAAAGTTCGATATTTATCAGGTGTACGGACTTATCTTCATTTCTACAATGCAATTTATTTTACAATTATATTTACTTTAAATATCTTATATAAGAAGAAATACATTTTTGATATAATTTCATTAGAAACCGTTTATTTTTTGAGTAGCCTACAGAACTGACAGCTACACGGTATTACTGACCATAACAATTTTAACGACAACGGAGAAATTTCTGAAGCTTGAATTTTATTTAAAGTAATAAATAATGTGTTGATAATGGAACATCGAAGATAAGACACAAATCTTTTATCCTCAAAATGTTTTTGTGATTTTCTTGATCCATTTGGAAGCAATTCGCCATCTCATGACAATAGTAATTTAGAAGCGAAAAAAAAGAAAGAAAAACAATAATGAATTGCTATTGGAAAATTAGTTTTGGTAAAATGTCATAAACACATTTTATGTTTTTTTACACACAAAAAATTCAGATTTACTTTTTATTTTTTCAAAAAAGAAGAGAAGTATAGATAAAAACCAATTTGTTCATTTTCTACGCCTTGGAAAACTCGTTTCATGTTTCCTTTGAGACCAACATTTTTACAATCGTGGCAAAGAAGACTCGTTTCTCAGTAAATATTTGAACAAGGGCTTCATCTTTCCCCTTTTCACACCCTAAGTGCTGAGGAAACACTTAATTCTTTAACCTAATTATTCGAAATTACTTCATCGCCTTTCATCGAACCTGCTCTAATCTTACTTAATCTCTAAATTCCAAGCTCTGCGGACAAAATGTGAAATACAGTGTTAGTGAGGCTTTTGCAATACCTTTTAGAGTAAAGGCAACAGAGAAACTTCGTAAGTTACTGAAAATTACAAGAACCTGGACTCTTTTGGACTCAAAAGTTGAACGAGTTTACTCTCGACTATAAGTATACAGTTTTGTCTTTAATATTTTCGGTGAATATATTTAGTGTGTTACACTAATTAATACTCCTATATAAAGCAGAAATATTGTACACATATTTTCATGTCAGCGAGAGAAAAAAAAACCTACAAGTTCAATCCTACTTAAATAAATATTGAATTTGACTAGGAAAACTACGTTATATTAATAAAAATTGATCCTTAATTTATTATTGAGTGAACAAAAAATGTTTGATTATTTCTTTGTTCAGATCAGATTATGCACTTACTTAATTAATACGTGGTTCATATGCCAATAAATTATTGAAAATTACATGAAAGTATTTATAATTTTTAAAAAAAATATCACATAGACCACTATTTTGCTTATTTTTCATCAGTTTTTAGAGTCAAGAATTTTTAATTTTGGAATGCAGTAGGCTTATTTTGTAATTGCTTTATTTCTTCAATTTTCTTTGTATTCCTTATGAAGAATTTGCATAACATTAAACATGTAGCGCTGCTGAACACGTTCATTTGTATATATATATATATATATATATATATATATATATGTGTGTGTGTGTGTGTGTGTGTGTGTGATTCTTCACCACGGGGTACGCTACGCCAGACAATACGTGGCAAAGAACACCACATAAAAAATTATAGAGCTGGTTTACAAAATTTAACCTCAGGCAGCATGCACTCCCTGGTATCGCACCTTCTGCTATCATCTGTTCAGGTCACATTAAAGCGTTCTTGATGGAAATGAATACGTAAATTAAGAGAGAAGCCAAGTGACGATGGAAGAGAGAGAGAGAATACTTTTTCTCCAAAACAAAAAAAACCCCAAAAAACTTCTTTACGGGTTTATATAAGCTGCCAGGACGCTGGCAAACAGTTGTAATTAACAAAATGGCATTATATTTTTGATAACATTTTAAGTAAAAAGTGTGAAATAGTTCTTTTATTTTCTTTAGAAAAAACAACTAAATGGAACAAAACTTCCCCTTACACGCAATAATAGCCATGTTAATTTTGTCGAAGAATAATTTTTTCTCGATGGTAAGGTGTGTAAGTTTGAAGAATAAGGTATCAACTGTGTGTGGTGTGTCATCTTCACATCATCATGGCCGAAATTTACAAATCTCATTGCAAATATGTCTAGGTTAATATTAAATTACGTTGTTAAGGGATAATCAATTAAGCTATTTAAGAAGGAATTACATGTTTTAATGTGATTTAAGAATTGATATCAAAATATCGTATCCATCACAAATTTTTGTTGAGTATGATTCATGTCCGTTCATATTTTTATTTGTTACATATAAAAGAAATAGTAGATATCGGTTAAATTTTGTTCCGTCAGAGTCAATTCAGTCCAATATGGTGATGAGAAAACAATTCATCAATATAGTTTCTGTTGCTGCTATGGCCTGCTGATCCACAGTGTCTGATCGAGGCCCATGAAATTATTTCTAGCAAAGAGCTGGATTATACACACATCGTAAGCATTAGCTTTAAGCACCACGCATTTAACAGGACGATTCGGCTCATTTCCATTCCAATTCTGAGGGAGAACACCCTCGGGTTGGTCCGGGGCCTCCCACCTTTCTTCCCTTTTCAACAACTTCACAAGAGATTGCTATTTAGAGTGTCCCTATGCCACGACGTTACTATACATTTATAAACACATCTCTGCCTTCTCCAGGATTAGAACCCAGGCCTTACTGCATAGTAGTCAGCGTCACTAAGCACTATACCGAATAGGTGTGTGTGTGGCATATATTTCAAATATTTCTAATTTAGAATTCTAATAAAATATCCATCAAGAAGCGAATTTTTGCACCGTTTCCTGAGCAGAGAATAAACTACTCTTAGATATTCACAGATGAAAAATTTATATTATATTTAAATTTATAATTAAAATTCTCAAATATATATTTAAGATTGTTAATAGCTTCTCTCTCTCTCTCCACCACTATATTTATTATACTTTAACAGTGTTTAATTTTTCAGCACAGATTTTGTTATTAACGATATTGAGGGTTATCATATTCTAAGGAACCATATTTTTTTGTTTGATCTGTTATATTGGGAATTCAACATATTTTTGTCAGATATAAAATATTAATTAAATTATAACAATTAAAAACGTTCCAGTTTTACTAATAGTTCATTCTGAAGAAAATAGGTAAAATTCATGTAAAATTCTGTGCTTCTAGAATAAGAGAGCATTATGTTTTTATTATTATTACTTTTTCAAAAGATCAGTGATGCTTGGATGGTTCACTTCGCAATAATTAGTAAGTTTTTCTCCTGTCATATCAGAAGTGTTTTATAAACCAAAATACTAGCATATTCAGCATTAAATAATACATTTTTAATTTAAATCCCACTAATTTATTTCAATGTTAATCGTAAGCCTATTTTTTTTTGAAAAAAATAATTGTTTTTTTTCCTTTTAACTAGAAAATGGATTTGGGCATTAATATTATATAAATAAAAGAAGCTCAGTTTCTGAGTGTTTAGCGCAGTGCTTCTTAAAATTACAATATTTG
Source organism: Trichonephila clavipes (assembly GCA_019973935.1). Classification (NCBI taxonomy): domain Eukaryota; kingdom Metazoa; phylum Arthropoda; class Arachnida; order Araneae; family Nephilidae; genus Trichonephila; species Trichonephila clavipes. The sequence goes on along the minus strand of BMAU01007131.1, from coordinate 87,642 downwards.
TGACCCAATATTCAATCAGAATTTTCATATTGCGCCCTCCTTCCATACACTAACATTGTTTTCCTTTCAATAATACTATACTTTTAAACTAATGGTACAATACCTATTTAACTTCTTAAGAGTCATCGGCGTATATAAACGTTTCACTCAGCCAAAGTGTTAATTGATATGGACGTATATATACGTCTTTCCGAAGTACGATCTTTTCTATGCACTGTTATACATAAAATAATTCCAAAGGCTTTGGAACGCATTAAAAAGACCTTGACAGTGTTTGCAAAGGAATTACTTATTTCAGAGATTTTCCTTTTACCCCCCAATACATCACGTGGGAGACGGTGGCATTGGGGAGCAAATCATGTAACTTTTAATGGGTTAGCTGTACAAATTATCAAGATGAGTGTTAACTTTTGTATATAATTTTAAAAACGACAAACCCCTGGGGCCCCGACAAGCCCCTAAACATTATAATTATTAAACTTGTCCTTAACTTACTATTGTTAAATTAATTATGCAGTATTGTGATACATTTATAAGTGTATTATATTAGTGTAAGTATGTAATTTATTTTTTATTGAGTCATAACGTATTTTGTTTATTTTTAATTTAGGTAAATAAATACACTGCTCAAAACAATTAGGGGAGCAAGCAAAAAAGTGAAGAAAACCGTGTGAGACAGCCACGTATTGGCATGCAATGCATAGTACACGCGTATCAATGCGCAATACAGAAAAAAGGCGTAAAAAAATTTGGAATTAAGCTTTAATTCTTTGAAAATATGGAAAAAACATGAAAAGATGATTTAGGGCAACAATTTGGTTACATGTAAACGATAAAAAAAGGTACTGTTTAGACATGATGCATGAGTTTTAATAGGGCGTGTGGTCTCCTCGAACAGCTAAGACTGCTGCACACCTGTTTGCCATGGATGCGATGAAGTTATCGATCAGACTTTGGGGAATACTCTTCCACTCCTCAAGAAGTGCAATCTCCAAGTCTCGGACAGTAGCAGGCGGCCTTGGTCGCGCAGCAATGCGTCGTCGGAGCATGTCCCAAACATGCTCGATTGGATTCAGATCAGGAGAACACGCTGGCAATTCCATACGCTGTATTGTTTCAGCTTCAAGCATGTTCTCTACCAGACGAGCTCTATGCGGTCGGGCATTAGCATCCTGGAAAACAAAGGAATCTCCAATGGCTCCAGCGTAAGGGGATGACATGAGGTCGAAGTATCTCGTCTGCATACCTTCGGCCAGTCAAAATGCCATTCCGAATGATATGCAGGTCCGTACGTCCGCCTATACTGAATCCACCCCATACCATCCAACCAGCTCTTCTGTATTATGACCTTTCACGGACGAATGCGGGGTTATTTCGAGTGTCCCTGTCCCTCCATACAAGAACACGTCGGGTGTCACATTCTAGACTGAATAGGGACTCGTCTGTAAACAGCACTTGGCTCCAATCATGTTGCTCCCAATCTCGATGTTCAGCAGCCCATCTTCTTCGGGCCACACGGGGGCGTGGGGTCAACGGAATGCAGACCATTGGCCTACGTGCATAGAGCCCTCTCTCATGAAGCCGATTACGTACTGTTTGGCTGAACACCCTTCGTCCTGTTGCCAAGAGCAACTGTCTTTGCAGCTGCGTAGCATTCTCTGTTCTGTTTCGACGGGCTATTAACTGTATATACCGGTCATCAGTTGATGTAGTGGCGCGTGGCCGACCTGCCCCTGGTCGACGTCTAACATTTCCTGTTTCTTGTAATCGATTCCACAGCCTTGCAACAACACTTCTGGCGACTCCAAAAGCGTCCGCGACACCACGTTGTGTTTGCCCGGATTCCAGTCTGCCTACAACACGCCATGCCATGGATTCAGGTAAATCACGTTGTTGAGACATTCTCAAGTAACCTTGTCTCAAAAAAAAAAAATACTGCGCAATCGAATTTCGCAGTTAAGGCAATAAAACAGACGTTTCTGCAACATCCCGATTTCTGCCCTTATCTCCTTTTTCTGGTTTTTGACGTCATGAACTTTGATTTGCATATAAAGTTTTCTTCTTCTGTTTCGTGGTAGGCTTTACATTATGGATGATTCATTTTATGTTACTTGTTGGTATACATCTTCGCTTACTTTTGTTAAAATCACGTGCTCCCCTAATTGTTTTGAGCAGTGTATATATTTTTTAAAGAAATAATCTTTGTTTTCGACTTTTCAATATGCTCGCACCCCTCGCAGAGTTATCATACCCCCCTACGGAGGCGTGCCCAACAGTTTGAGAAACGCTGGTTTAGCATGTCGCTTTCACGCCACACCTCCGGGGTATAAATTCCGAACTGCGAAAATTCGACGTTGCATTTCATCCCCTCAGTGGGACGAAAAATGAAAACCAGACTTGCATTAGAACTAAACACTAGGAATTCCGCGTCAGACTCACCACCTGATCGGAATATCTGGCATTGCTCTTCGATGCCCAATGTGTCGTAAAATGAAAATGGGTCAGTAGGCATTGTCCCTCACAGGCTGTTGTTCCACTACCTTCAGTTTAGTGTACATATTGACTTCAATGGGAGAAAATGTTTAAATAATACTTCAACAAGTTAGAATGCACACAATTCTAATTATATATATATATATATATATATATATATATATATATATATATATATATATATATATATATATATATATATATATATATATTATACTGAATGTGTTTTAAAAAAATATTACACTTTTAAAAATTTCCGTTATAAAAATAAATGCACGCAGAAATTGCTTAATTTTCGAAACTATTCCTGAGATTTAGCCATTTTTCACATTAGAAATAAATAAATATAACTCTTGAAGTGATTCCCTCAGCATAATGAGTTTATTTTGATGTTTCTTTTCCCCTTTAGATTGAAAGATACTTTATACAATTCATAAAAATATGAGCTCTTTCATAATTGAGTCCCTATATCATTAAAAAGTTTACATTGCGCAAGGGGTAAACATTAGCGTTAGCTTTAAAATGATTTATAACTTTTAACCTAAAAGAAAAAAAAGCAAACAACTTTAAATTTATCATCGACTCCTATTCAGCTGAAACTCAATAAAATTAAATTTCGATGAAACCGAAAGACCGTATGGTTTTTTTTAATATATTGCATTTAATCTCCTAGGATTTTTAACTGATATTTAGGCTTTTTTTAAGAATTTGTAATTATCTTTTTTTAGCAGTAAAAAAACAGAGGAAGGGCTGCAAATATGCTACTAAGTTACGATAAATTACTTTCTTCTCAAAAGCGAACGAAATTAATTTTAGAATAAAAATTATATTTAAGAAAATTAATGATCAAAACATATTTTTGTTTATTCTGCAGCATCTTAATCTACTCTACGTTTCATAATTAAGTTACGGAAAAAGGTTTTTTTTTGTTCGTTGCTGTTTCTTTCTCTATCTTGAAATGTTTTACGCAAAAACATTGTACGAACATTTTAAAAAATAGGAATTGTATTCCTCAATTCTGAAAAGTAAACCTCTTTTTTTTGTATTTCTTAGTTTAGAAATATAGTTTATCACACTTCTTTACTCTGTCAAAGAAATATGCAAGTCCACTAAAAACAATGAAATGAGTATTGTTTCAATTTATCAGAGCTTTAATAATTTTTTTGTTGTTACTGATGCCACCTGATCGACAAAGGATACATCGAGGGCCACGAAATTCATCATGGCAAAAGACTAAGGGACGCTAGCCGTAGCTTTGAGCACCATACACGTGAAAGTACTATGTGGATAGTTTCCATCCCAATTTCGATCGAGGGCACCTAGAGGTAGTTAGGGGAATCCCACCTCTCTTCCCCTTTTACCAACCTCACGAGAGGACTTAAGGCTCGTCGGCTATTTATAGTATTCCCATGCTGCGAAGGCCTGTGTTTATGTGCCTGTGTGAATGTTCGTTAGTTGGGCGCATCCATATCGAAAAGGCAGATACTAAAAATAAATTTAAAAATATTAATTTACTGAAAATAATCAAAACAAAATACATTCTGACATAATAAAAAATACACATTTACACTAATATAATACACTTATAAATGTGTCAGTACTGCACAATGTATTTCATCTTCAATTCATCCATACTGAGTTAAGAACAAGTTCAATAATTAGTCACCCCATGGGTTTGTAACATACGAAAGTATATGTAAAATTGAGTATTTATCTTGTTAATTTGTACAGTTTATAATTAGAGTCGTATTGTTGCTATAGCTTTGAATGACATTATTATTGAATTCAATACATTATTATTTTATGGAGGGGGCACCATCAAATTAGGATTGAAAGTTGGGTCACAGAAAATGTAAGTTTGAGAAGCACTGATATTAAACTGTGTGCAAATTTCGGCAGTAACTAAGTGGGACGGATGGGCAAGATTGAATAGACTTTCAGTAGAGGAACGTCTGAGAACTCTCAAGATACACACATAACTGTGCTAATTTTATTATTTTTTCGAAAAAGGTCCATCTGCATGAATTGAATTTCAAAATCAACTTCATGCTGACCGTCTTTGAATCTATGAGAAACGTTGACCGTTGATATATTTGTGGCGCTAGGAAAATAAAATTGCCAGACTTGTGAGCAAGTAGCAGAATCTTCCAAGCGGCGCACCCATCAATGGGATATTTTCCTTATCAAACGCAACACGACTGCTCCTCGTCGGGCTTTTTACGCCTCAGACGTGACTCCATTTGACTTCCAGTATCTAAACAAACAGAAAATTCAACTGATGTGAGACAAATTTCAATCAAAAATTCTCTCATGTTGAATGTCATGGATTCCCTGCATGACGAAATGTCGTCCTGAAAGAAGAGCTACATCATTGCTTCGATCTGCTACAGCATCATTCGAAATATCAGCTTGAACAGAATTAATCTAAAGGAGATTAAAGTAAAATTGTTGCTCTTCAATACGAATTTTTCCTAAGTAAATGCTGAATATCTTTCTAATACACTTCTTATAAAAAATAATTACCAAAAAAAAATAAACGCAAAATTCACTTGGATACTGGGTTTGAACGAAAAGTGTTGCTTCTTGATTTTTATTCGGCCGATCTTTAATAGCGTGCAATTTTTTAAGACAGACCAAACTATTTTTTTTGCATATAAAAGGTAAAATATATATATATATATATATATATATATATATATATATATATGTGTGTGTGTGTGTGTGTGTGTAAGGATAATTAAATTAGATTTAAAATAAAATTCCTTACTTAGCACTTAACGTTTATTTTTCATTACATCTTCAATTATTAAATTAATCACCCAATTACTTCTCCGAAACATATGGCCTAACCACTAAACATTTCTGATCCCAGATCATTATATTTAATAGTTCTATATTTCAGTATTAACTTTCAAGTACATATCATAAAATACGAGATACTTCACATAACTGGCGTATGTAGTAAAACGCTTATATTTTCCCACTGTGGCAATATTTTTTTACTCCTTGTCTCTTAGCGCCATATGATGTAGAGAATTCATTGAATAAAGTTCAATTTTAATATATACCAGGTGTATGCAAATAAAATGAGACGATTGTTATTAAAAAAAACACAATACATTTGCGAAAACTGCTAATATTTCTTTATTAGAAATAATATCCATCGCTAGCTACACATTTTACCCATCTTTCGGGCAATTTATGAATACCAAGCCAAAAAAATTATCATTTTTTTAGGCCAGCCAGTCATCAAGCCAAGAATCATCATCAATAAGAAGTGATCAGAGTGTTGCTGGTGTTTCTTTTAGTTCAAAAACTATCAGGAGTATATTAGCAGATGCAAGAGTAAAAGGTAGAACTCCACGAAAAAATCCGTATCTTAATTTGTAGCACCTCTAAAAGGGACTATAGTGGGCAATGGAACACATTAAAGGGTTAAATTATTATTGGTCACAAGTTGTATAGAGGGACGAATCTAAAATATTATTATTCGACAGTGATAGCTTAAAATATGTAAGAAGTAGAACAATAATACATGCTACATCCTGACTACATACAGACAACTGTGAAGTACCCACATAGTTTTATTATTTAGTCATGCCTATCAGCAGATGTTATCTGTCACCTTTATATCATCGATGGGACACTGAATTTCACCATTCTAGAGCTCAAACCTCTACCTTCCATCAGGGATGTATTTAACAACAATCCTTCATTTATTTTTCATCAAGACTCTGCTCCTTGCCATACAATGAAGTAATTGAAAGATTGGTACCGTTCTAAGATAATTGAATTGTTGTCTTGTCCAGGAAACAGTTCTGACCTTGAATCTACCGAAAACTTGTGCACCCTTTGAAAACTCTTATCCGATTGCGGTACCCTTGAAAGAAAAAAACACTAATAATGATATAATTGTTTCCTGACTTCATGTAATAACGAAGGAAGAACGTAAAACTATTTTCAATTTAATGAAACATCAATGTGAAGTGGTGATAAAGAATAAAGGCAACCTCACTAAGCTCTGATAACTCACTGATATCTTCAGTATCTAAGATATATTGACAGTTATTGTAGCGTAACTTTTTTGCTTTGCAAATATTTGAGTTTTCTTTTTTTTTGTATTGAACTTAATATTAAATTCACTTTAAAATGATACAAAATACTTAGCATTTTGTGTCAAGGTAAAATTTTCGATAAGAATACAATCTTGATAACTATTATAATTTAAAAATGTGCCCTCAATTTTGACCACCACTGTATATATATTAGTAATAAGTTAAATCGTAGCATACTAGCATTTATTTGCTGCATACAAAACTCAAACATGTAATGTCATTTCGTCATACAGAAAAAGTACTATTTAATTATCATTGACAATGTCACAGGAAAAAAATCGTGATGCTAATGAGAAAACATAGGCAAATATTATAACTAGTTTTGTTCATTTTTTAAACACTGAATTCTATTGGTTGCTTGGAACCTGTCATAATTAATTAAAATATTCTAAATAAGTTATAAATTAAAAAATCTATTAAAATCAGAGTATTACTTCCTGAAAATTTTTTGAGGCATTTGTACTCTTCACACTATTTAAGTTACTTATTGGAAAGGAAACACTAATTATCTATATTTTTTCTTAATATTGAGAAACATTTTTTTTGTATTATAACTTTAATAAGATTAAGATAAATTAAAAAAAATCATTTCTTATAAATAAACAAATTTAACCGATTACCTTTTAAAATACTAATATGTATCAACGTTAAGGATCTTATTTTTATGACCCAATAGCTTAAAAATGTGAACAGTACCCTTATAACTTTTTAATATTAGTGTGCTATTCCATAATGGAAAATTAGGATGGTGAATTGAATATATGTTAAGTATTATAATTATGTATTTATGTACATGTGCATATATATGCATATATATAAGTATATATATATACATATATATATATATATATATATATATATATATATATATATATATATATATATATATATATATATATATATATATATATATATATTTCTATAATATCGTATCGCATCGCAATTAATTTTATGGGGTTCACTGCCTCGTATTTGGCGGGAACACATTACTTGTTGGTGCACCCTCGGCCATCGTTTACACTCCGAATAAAAGTAGGTTATGTTTTTGTTCATATGTTTTTTAGTTTAATGATTTTTTAATCTTTAAATTCCACATATATAATTCTTTCCTTTCCTCTTGGAACATAGTATGACAAATTACAGGTGAAGGTTGGTTGGCGCAAAACATGTTTAAACCTGCAATCCTGGTTCCTAAGGCCTGGAGTTTGTCATTATACTACTGTGCCTCCTCCTAATTTTAGTTATCTAAGGTATATAACTATGTGTTTATTTTTATATTTTCGTTTATATATATTTGTGTATATGTATATGTATGTATAAATATATATATATATATATATATATATTATTTATTGATTTTTTTATATTGGATTTTATGTATTTATATATATATATATATATATATATATATATATATATATATATATATATATATATATATATATATATATATATATATATATATATACATATATACATACATACTGACATTTGTAGCTAGGACAAATATGATAGTTGTATTTTCCTTTTTTTTGTAAATTTATTAATTTTTTTTCCTTAAAAAAAGTTGCGGAACAGGTTTTCAGATTTTGATTCAATTTAAGACCCATAGTGCAAAAGGAGTAGATATGTAAAACATTTAAAGAATCAAATTCCTCATATCCGCATGACGTAGAATGCCCAGTAACTATTCAGGTGTTAACTGTGTCGTCTAAATATTGTTCGAATACTATTTGATTGGTAAAAGACGATTAGGCAGTGCTCCTGTGATTATCGGAGAACGTTAAATTAACAAAGAAACCAAATTCGTAAATCTGAAAAATGCCAGGTGAATTCAATTCAACTTAAATACATAAGAATTAAATCCTAAATTCATGAATATACTATTTAAATAAATATACCCAAATAATAAAAAATAGCGATTGATAATTTTTTCTTTGATAACAGTGTTAAAGTACTTAAGAATTGATGAGTAATAAATTTTTATTTTATTTATTTATTTTTTATTTTTTACTATACCTTTGTGGGAAAAAATAATGTTATTCAAAAATAACATAATTTAGATTTTTATATTATATATTTTACACTAAAAGTTTAATTTAAATATGGTACATATAGAGTAAAAATCATATAAATATTAAATTATCTACTTATTTTTTGAATATTACATTTTTTTACTTACCTTAATACTATTTATTTACTTAAGGCATATTTGCGTATATTATATGTTTTCAAGATTTCTGACTAATACATCACAAACTGAAAGTAGAAAAAAGCCTCAGGCTATTATATGACCGGGGGAATTATATGACACAATTCATTTCATTTTGCCACCACAACTAGGAAATAATACAATTTCGTTCTTCTCGTGAATATCCGATATTTGAATTACTCCTCTCAGACACAAACCGATTTGAATACCAGAAAAGCTTTAAGCGTAAGCCGAACTGTGTCATCCCCTTCACTGGTCACCTTAACTCGCCTCTGGCTAGCCTTATCAACCTGTACTTTGCCCAATAATTTTCCATTTCAGCGAAATGATAAACAGAAGGAAGAGGGAGACCCAATAAACCGGCAATCAGCATTTCGAGCGGTAATACCCATTTTAAATCAGAACTCAATTTCTCGCGAATTGCTCTGGCGAAGTATGTCATTTAATGGACAGATCCAGTGAGTTTGGGTAAACAAACTTCCAAATGCAAGGATTCGACGGCAGCTAATTAAAGAATCGCATAATGGATCCCGGCATGGAATCTCCAGGGTAGATAATTGGCTCGAACCGTTTTAAAATTACATTAGGGTATTATCTGTCGATGGCGAGTTTGACAAAGGGTCTATTGAAAAGTGTTCGAGACACCTTCGAACTCGTGAAGGTGGGTTTATTATTAAGTCGTTACAGAATCGATGCCTTTGCGCCGGCTTCTGTGCAAGGTAATTTGTTTTCTAAGCCATGAATGGAAGTTTAGGATTTGATGGGCAACGCGAAATTTAGATTCTGTTGTAGAACTTGCTCCAGAAGGGCTATTATGAGATTGTCGAGGGAACAGTGTACGTTCTGGTGCAGCCATTTATTAAAATGAAGTAGTTGTTTGTGGTAGCTGTTCCGATGAAATTATAGATGGTTAAAATGCGGGTAGGTCATGCTGAAAACACCCAGAGACGAAATTATCACACGCTCCGAACAAAGGTTCTTTTTTTAAGACTCACTCTTGTTTCTAATAAAGATTGTTTGATTTATTATGATAAATTTGATTTAACGTATTTAAATATGCTTTAATATTTAGTTTTGGCACATGCAGTCGATTCTACGTTAATTTTATATAGCTTGTTTATGAAGATATTGCTTCGTCCACACCATGAAATCTCAGCCATATTTACTTCACTTAAAACTAAAACTATCCTGATATTATTTTATGAGGGTAAAATTATATTAGATATTAAAAGGTGCTCACACATTTTAGAAGATTGGTGCAGTTATTTTTAAATTCAAAACCATATCTTAATGCATGGAGATCTATTACATTTACTTCACTATAGCTTGCGTTTTGCTTTTAATGCATTTGAAATAATATTGTGACGTTCTTTAAGTGACACAATATTGAGTCTTATATTAAATTTATTATTGAAAAATTAGTGTTCCAAAACAATAAAGGTAACACTTAATTACTTATCATTTTCACTGATATATATTTAATATTTTATGTCTTGATCTTCAAGAATCTTAACTGATATTTGTGTTCTGATTTTAATGCACTTGAAATTATATTTTGATGATTTGTAAGTGATGTAATAGTTAGAATTAGTGTGAAGATTGAAAAAAATTAGTGTTCCTCAGAAATAATGGTTGTGCTCAATTTCTTCTCATTTACTCTGAAATATATCACATATTTTATGACTTGACCTTAAGGGATTTATAAATTAAAATAATCGGTTATATTGCTAAATGTACAATACATATTACAAAAATCACAAACTCTAACATACATACTCTGTTTTCACACAGAAATTTTAAAACAATCTTTTATAAATATGTACTTATAATCATAAAAAAAGTGTACGTAACTACCAAACGTGCACGATACGTTATTCCTACCGCCCTATAAAAGCTTTGTTACATTGGATCTCTTATATTTGAAGGAGTGTCTTTTAAATATATATAAATTAGTCATAATTTCACAATCAATAAAAAAAATTTAAATATAAATGAATATATATTTATATATATAATATATGAAATATTTTTATAATATTTCTGGAGAATGGTACAAAAATGTAAGACGTGGCCGGTTACGTGATTTTCTATGTTACGTGGAGCGTGGTCGAGTACGGTATTATCACAGACACTCATGTAAATCGTAATTCCCTTTTATTCACATCCGGAGACACATAAAGATCTAGTAGGGACGGCATTGCACATACAAGAAGCAAACATAATAGTACAAGCACAAACACAAACAAAGATAAACATAGAACACGTTGCAGCAGGCTGATTACATGATGAAGGCAGGTAGACAAAAGAGAGCGATTACACAAGATTTTTGCTTTTTATACCAGCAGTGGATATTACGTAATAGTAGTTCTGATCGTATAGAATGGGTGGGACAGGGATTTCGGACTAGCCGATTACGATTAAGATTACAGTGTTATTTTTAAATCAAAAAATAAAGTTTATTTAAATATTAGTACAAAGATTTAACAAAAAGGATACTAGCGGGAATTATATATACACTGCTGGATAATTGCTAAGGACGGATCACAAATTGCTATGTAGCATAACATTAAGCGAGACATGAGGCCTAGTAAGATAAAATATAGTTGTCACACTGTTCAGACATTAGAATAAAGAATATATATTGTTCTGGAAAGTACAAAAGCTGTGAAACATCTGAAAGAAAAAAATGTTCATTTGATCTGCGTACGGAGAAATAGAACAATGCATCTAAAAGTCAGCAGGCACCTTAAAGAAAAGTATCAGTACGGAATATGTCCACCGTGGAGTGTGATGCAACATTCCACACGTCGTACCATACTTTGCACAACATTATTCAGCAGCTGTTGAGGCAATTTATCCCATTCCTCTGTGAATGCACGGATGAGGGTGTTCTTGTTTGTCGGAGGATAGTTTCGACCAGCAACGTGCCTCCTCCAAAATCCCACACATTTTCAATGGGTTTTAGATCTGGTGAACGCGCTGACCATACGAGACGTTGAATACCCTCACTGTCTAGACATTCCTGAACAGCGAGTGTTCGATGACATGTTGCGTTGTCGTCCATAAAAACAAATTTATCACCGACAGCACCACGGAAAAGAATAACATGAGGAAGTAGAACTTCATTAATGTATCGTTGGCCCGTCATAGTCCCATTCGCAACCACATGTAGGCGCGTGCGGCCATTGATCATGATGCCGGCTCACACCATGATACTGCATGTCGGATATCGGTCCTTTTCCTGGATATTTTCTGGACGATAAGCAGTACCACTTTCGCGCCAGATCAGTTGGCGTCTACAATCCGATGACAGACTGAAGCTACTCTCATCTGAGAATAGTACACATGCCTAGTCCTGTTCAGTCCAATTGTGATGCTCACGACACCATTGCAAACGGGCAGTACGGTGCTGTCTGGTCAATGGGACACACACAACAGGCAAGCGTGCGCTAGTCCTCCTCCCCTCAAACGTCTGGCAACCGTTTTTCGGGAGATCTGCTTTCCTGAGGCAGCAAGAAACTAATTTGCCACCTGCTGAGCTGTTGTGCGCCTGTTCCTTTTTGCTGATAGGACGATATATCTGTCTTCTGCAGGCGTCGTACTTCTAACACGACCTCCCCCGTTCCGTCTACTACACATTCCAATAGTTTTAAATGACTCCCACAGCCGTGAAACAACGCTGTGAGTGATGTCGAACTCCCTGACAACATCTGTTATTTTTCGCCCTTCTTCGATCTTTCTAATAATTCAGACACGCATAAAATCATTTATGTGATGTCGGAAAGACGTGCCAAAAATTTTAAGTTCGTCTATTAAATCTTTCCTGTAAGACTTTGACTTGAAGCAACAACTGTCCACACGCGTCAAAACCTTTAAAGCTCTTATGAACGCTATCACGTGATGAACAGACGTGGAAAAAAATTTGCATACTCATACTTCTTCTTACTTATATCCCGCACTTATTCTAATTTTCCACATTTTGCTTCCTTTCATTTTGTGGTTGCTATGGATGATAGTGTTATCCGTCCTTAGCAATTGTCCAGCAGTATATATATATATATATACAACCACATATATATTATATATGTGGAAATTAGAATATATATATATATATATATATAAATAGAATATATATATATATATGTGTATGTGTCGAAAAATTAGCATATTAGCTGAGTAAAGAGGCAGAGCGGACAGAAAGACCAATCAGGAGATTAAGTAAGGTGATGTACGGTAGCACATGCGCATATATGCAGGTAGACGTAATGGGGAGTGTCTGAGTAGTATAAAAAGCATGTTGTCGGTGTAAGATCAGTATTTCTGGCAAAGAGATTGTGCACGCCGTATAGCAGTTAAAATCACACCGAGTTGCTGCCTCAGCGAGAAATGGCGAATAATCAATCTGTTAGACGATATCTGGATGCTTTTACCCGAGGTCGAATCATTGGGAAGTTGGAGGAAGGCCGCAGTGTGACAAGTGTGGCTGCAGAGTTCGGAATTGCTCACAGCATCGTTTCACGACTTTGGAGACAATTTCAAACTACAGGAACAGCTATCCGGGGGTTCAGTAGTGGTCGTCCAAGATTAACCACACCCGCAGATGACCGGTACATTGTCTTACAGCCCAGAAGAAACAGGCGGCAGACAGCGGGAGAAATCGCTAGACACACGACACAGGCGACTGGACGACCGATATCGCGTTTTACCGTGGCCAGAAGACTGTACGGTGGTGGTCTGTTTGCACGACGCCCTGTACGGTGTATACCTTTAACGCCTACCCATAGGAGAAGGCGTTCTCTGTGGTGCCGGGAACACCGGAATTGGAGAGACAATGAATGGGGACGAGTACTCTTTACAGATGACAGCAGATTCAGTTTGAGTAGAGACTCTCATCTGGAGAGAGCGGGAAAGCCACAATCATCCCTCGAACATTATTGAAAGGGACAGGTATTGAGGTTGCGGTGTTCTCGTTTGGGGAGGCATCATGCTTGGTAGTCGTACAGACCTTCACATCTTAGACGCAGGTTCAGTCAACGGGAACCGTTATTGTAACGAGATTCTTCTTCCATATGTGCGTCTTTTTAGAGGCGCTATGGGTCTGCAGTTCCTTTTCATGGACGATAATGCACCATGTCATCGCACAGTAGCTGCCGAACAGCTCATAGAGAGTGAGGATATTGAACGTATGGATTGGTCAGCACGATCTCCGGATCTCAATACCATCGAGCATGTATGGGATTTTCTACGCAGACGCTTGGCATCTCGTACCTTTCCACCCTTAACGATTCGGGAGCTTCGATTGGCGCTGCAAGACGAATGAGCAGCAATGCCTCAACAACTCATTGACACCCACATTCTCAGCATGGGCAGACGCTGTGAAACCTGCCTAGCAGTCAGGGGAGATCACATCCCCTACTAAAGACCGGATGTTTCTTACTGGACACCCATCACAGGGATGTTTCGGCCTTCAGTCGCATTGCGCTCCATGCTACTTTTTCAATCAAGCTTCTTTTTATCCCTCTGATTTCTCTTTTAGTAAGTGTTGCTTTTATTACACATGTCCTTACGTATTGGGGATCTTACGGTATTAAATGTGTTGATTTGGAAAGCTTTTGTACAAAGTTATATTGCAAAAACCGTCTCGTCCTTAATTTTTGCACACCAGTGTATATATATATATATATATATATATATATATATGTTGGTTACATTTGAGAATAAAGTGGATTGTAAATGCTTATTTTTTATTATTACTTGAATTTCATAAATTATTCAAACCTTATAATGCAAATATAAATACAATTTCTTCCAATAATCTAGGATATTTTAATGATCAAACTTATACTCTCGAAATTGAGGTTCATTTTGAGGGCATATCAGATTTATAGTTATAATTATTAACTCTCTCACTATGCAATGTTGGAAAACAGAAAAATATACGATATTTAATTTACAAGATTAGCTGGCTACTAGAATGGTATGTTTTATAAATTGATTCAATATAGTGACTCAAAATATTAATATTTGATCAATATTATTTTAAACGTAAAAAATATAAGTATCTCCCAAGATTTCTATTATATTTATGAAATTAATTTAGATGGATCACACACACCTGCAGTGCCGCATATTTCTGCTTCGATATGCCCTTTAAGTGCTCCGAACTATCCAGACTCGGTACATTTATTATCTTAAAAGGTTGATATGATTTATACAAGTCAAGACCGAGAGAAAAAGAGAGAATCAATTATAAGACAAAGTATAATTACACTATTGAATTTCAACTGGCCCCATTTGAATCCATACATGCTTCACCCAATCGATTTCGAAGAATCACCAGAGTTTTTAAAATCTGCTTTTTAGCTGACAAATGAAGGCTTACAGAATGTAATAGTAATGAACAGTCTCCACCAAAAGGACCATTTTCCTGACAGGGAACTAGTGACGTCTCAACGTTTAGATAGATTCGTGTGGGAAAGTATCCCAGACAGGGCATCTCGACGCTTATGTTCTAAGGCAAGTCAACGTTTGAAACCCCTTGATTCATCCGACATTGAGGTGAGTGATGCAGGTTTCCACGTCAATCTAAGGTATCAAAGTCCATCGCGTGAGGGGGACTAGGATCAATAGATGAATAGTAATTTCTGAATTATTTCAAACAGAAATAATTCTGCATCACGTGTCCCTTTTGTGAGTTTGACGTATTCCACATTTAAAGAGACACCGAAAGAAGAAACCCAGATACCCCCAATACTCTAAGAAGCTTCACAAACGCTAGAGAGGCATTTCTATAGTCTTCAATGCGCTTAAAAACTACAGAAAATTCCAACGGACTCTCTGACAGATCGATTTCCAGATCCACTTGGATGATCATTTTTACTGTGACCTATCAAGGCCCACGTCTACGAGCATTCCAATGTCATCTTAACGCCACCTTTTACAAGGGTGGTCCGGTTTTGACAGCGATCTCAACTGCCTTAGCACTGCCATAATACTATAGTGACCTGCGTCTCCACAATAATAAGAAGAATGTATTGAAATATAAAACAAATTAAAACTTACGAATAGCACATTTAAAAATACACTTTTTTCACGTAATTATATTGAACACTATTTACTTTTTCTACAAGCATAATAGTAATTTGTTTGGCTGCGCATTGATTTTGAATTGCAAATCAGTTTCATTTCGAGCACTAACTAAAGTTAGTACTAAAACCAAAATAACTTCTGAAACTTCACAGTAACAAATTTAATCTGAGTAAAAACGTCCCTTTTCATTTACACCCTTTGATGATGAGTTGCAGTTTGATTGTCACAATCATTCTTTATATGTCTTTTACTGTCGATTTTGCCCTGCGAGAGAAAAAAATAAGAGGAAAAACCAACCGCGTGGCGTTGGAAGCGATTAGATGTAGCAGCTGTTGCTGTCGATCCCGTTTTCAAACTGAATGCAGCGACAATAACAAGAAGGAAAAACTATCTGAAAAAGTTGCTCTTGTATCGAGATTCTTTTTGGATTTCTTCTTCAAGATAACCGACAGATGTCCTCTTCAGAAGTTGCGTTGAGGAAACCCCGTTCTTTCAGTTCACTAAAAATAGATAATCTATGTCCAAAAACTGTCTTCTTTATCGAATAATTTTTTTATTAATTTTTCCGAGTGTATTAATGTGTCGAATTTTAAAGTTCACATTACTTTTTGTGATGGTGTGGTATTTGATATTTCTCTTTGATATTTTTGAGACACATTCTTCTTTGTGACTGGATAAATAAACTTCTTTATACTCAGTTTTAGTTTAATTTTGAAAGCATCACTGGTTTTTGCAAATAAAAATAATATATATTTATATGTCACCAGCAAAAGCTTTTAAAAATTAATACATACACTTTTTCATATGTATCTTACAGACGTATTTCAATAGTCACTCTAAAGAATAAACACATGCTATTTGTAACATTTATTCAAATTAAATTACATGTTTACTACAATTTAGGGACATTAATTCTTAATTTAAATCATGCTATTTTTCTAGAAAACCACAGTGTTGAATATGACATAAAAACAATTAGTTAATCTCAACTCAGTATTTTAACTATATGCATATCTATTACCGATTTGATGGAACTTTATGAATGACTGGGATCCGTCAAGATGTTAATGGAATCAATCAAAAACAGTTCTAGAGGGGGAAAATATCCGTTTAAAATAAAGTTAAGGTCTAAATAATGAAATGCAGTTGAATTCTATATTTCTATTGTAGAAAGAGTTATGGAACACCAGGAGTACCTATACTTTAAATGTGAAATACACTGCTGGCCACCATAAATGCAACACCCTGAAGGAAGTATGCAAGTAACATGAAATTTACAACATACATTAGCAGAGGGGAGATATGCAAACGATTAGAATTTCAGCGCAGACACACATCACTTGCGCCTGTGGCTCCACCTTAAAGCACTATTTAAGGCTTGGGGATTTCGACGATTTCAAGTTCGGCAATTGTGTTTTTCTTGTGGTTTTTCAAAAAATGATCAGTTATGTCTCATAGAAAACCGCGATCAGCTTTTGATCAAGTATACGAAATGGACAGAGGAAGGATAGTGGCCTACCGAGATTGTGGATTATCTTTCAGCGAAATCGGTAGTCGTGTTGAACGAAACCAAACAATTGTAATGCGGATATGTAGCCGTTGGATGCAGGAGGGTACTACGGAGCGACGTGGTCGATTGCATCCACCTCAGTGCACCACTTCACGTGAGGACAGGGAAATTGTGCCCATGGCAGTGATGAATTTCTCAGTCACATCACGAACCATAGCATAGCACATTGAATCTATAACACATCATTTTGTGCCTGCGCGTACCATTCGACGCCGTTCCACAGTAGTCTGTCCGCAAGACGTCCATTGCTTGGTTTACCCTTGACGCAGAACCACAGACGCCTCCAACGCCAATGGTGCGCCGAAAGAAAGATGTGGGCATCAGAATGGAATGAAGTTGTCTTTACTGACGAGTCAAGCATCTGTCTGCAACACCACGATGGTCGGATTTGAGTATGGAGACACCATGGAGAGAGGATGCTGAACAGTTGCATTGTGCATCGTCACACTGGTCCTGCACCGGGCATTATGGTATGGGGCGGTATTGGATATCACTCTCGCACTCCTCTAGTACACATTGCTGGTAATTTAAATAACCAGCGCTACATCTCATAGGTGTTGGAGCCAGTTGGCCATTTGTCCTTCCTTATCTTCAGTGCTTGGACACAGCCATATTTCAACAGGGTAATGCGTGGTAATGCATGATCTAAAGGTTCTTTGTCAATCACCAGATTGAATTGCATCTCTAGCCGGCTCGCTCTCCGAATCTCGCTCGCCGATAGGAAACATGTGGACTATGGTTACTCAACGATTGACCCATATGACACCCCTAGCTGCCACACCAGATCAACTTTGGCAACGTGTGGAAGCTTCTTGGTCTGCTGTACCCCAAGAATACATTCAAAGTCTCTTTGAATCAATGCCGAGACGTGTGGCAGCGGTGATCTTTAGCAATGGTAGCTACTTTGTCTACTGATTTTGGCAGGAACCACACTTCACAGAAATCTAAAAATTTAATTATTTGATACTTGGTCAACATGTTATCTACAAAATAAATTTTGTTGTGTTATTTCTTGCCTTTCTTGGTGTTGCCCTTACGGTGACCAGCAGTGTATATTGTTCTCCCTAATGGGGGCACTAGGGAATGACAATAACCTTGGTTTAATTTAATAAATTTTATTAACTGCGAGTGTACGAAAAAAATACAATGTTTACAATTTGGAAACTTTTAAACTGTTAAATTGATCTATAGTACCGAAACAATACATTATGAAATTCCTAATTTCTTTTCTTTAGTAAATACAGACTGGCATCGCTTGAACTGTCTTCTATTTCTTACAAAAAAGAAACTATAAATATCAGCGGTATTACACATAATCTGTCAAAACCGTCCCAAATAGCTCCATGCGTCATTTTCTTTTTCTTCCAAAATGATATTCCACAACTGCAGTTTTATATATAGAGAAACTTATTAAAACAGATGTAACCGTAAAATAACCATAAATCCCACCCGATCCAATACATAACTTTATCTCTTCTTAGAGAAAGACGTTCCCACGGAAATGCACTTTATTTTTACAGGATAGAAAAAAAACGGGCGAGGAAGTAGGGGCACAAAACGAACAAATATCCTATTTCCTCGAGCTTCAGTCCTTTGTGCTGATCAATAGAGTTTTGCAATAGAACTACAAATGACCACATTAAGAGATGGAGCAGGGAGTCTTCTTATATTTTATTGTGGGCAAGGCGTCCCAAAATAAGGTTCACAGATATGATTATAGATATAGATATTTGAGGCAGGCTTTAATAGAACAATGAGGCTCAGGGCTTTACGAGTAATGGCCTATAATAAAATGTCGAATGGGATAAGATGTGGTAATTGTGCTATTACATCAAACGAGGTTTGGCTTCCGGAAGACAAATTCGCTCGTGAGTTATGATATCCAATTTTTGTCTTACACTTTAGGGTAGTTAAGAGGTCTTTTAAAAACGAAGAGTGCATCAATTTTGGGCTTTTTCGGAGATTTAGGAGTTTGATGACAAAATTTTTGGAAGCACTTTATTTAACTATTGTATGACGTCCAGCAGGATGATGCAATATCCGAGAATAAGAGGGAAAAACATAACAGTTTCCATTTATATAAAACAGACTAAGAGTCTAGCATTTATCGTTCAAGAGATGTACAAGTAAAATGACTAAAATATTCAAATATTTAGATTTAAATGCGTAAGTGTGAATATTTAAATCTTATTATACTTATAACTGGAAGTCTGACTCTTAATCTTAAATAATTATGTTTTAAGAGTTTCCGTATTAAATCTCTGTCAAGGAAGTAAAATACAATGGGTTTCAAAAATAATTGTGTGCGTATACGTATATCTATAACTATACAGCTAGTAATATCTGTATATCCGTAAGTGCTTGTACCATTGATTTTTAAAGAGTTAAGTAAGATAGAGCGCTTAAAACTTGGGCTTAAACCAACGATTAATCAGTTTTAATAAAGTAAGGTAAACCGAAAAGAAATTCTAGACCAGACAGAGTTTTTCAGTTGGCCTTGTATTTTGAAGAATTGGCGGCTTTGGTAGCCTAGAGGTCAAGGTACCGGATCGTGGCTAGCCTGCCATGAGTTTCAGTCCAGTATCACTGAAAAACCGCCGTAAAGAGGAGAGATATGCACATTAAATCAGTCGAGAGCTCAAACATCCTCTCTGGTGTGGTGTGGTAGTTAAGAAAGGGGGTACCAGCTCTGGCTCAGCACGGGACATTGGCTCCAAATTGCGAGGTCCATTGCCAAAAGCTCTCGTATATCTGAGCACATTGCGATGTTAATATTCCCTCACTCACTCATTTTGAAGAATTAAGTCTAAAATGCATCTCTAATTTAACGCTAGTCTTGTTAATGGTAATATGTCCGTAAAAAAGTGAAATATCCAGGTTTATGTTTAATTTCCAATCCAGTAGGACATGCTTCAGTTTATGAATACGAGCTAATTATTTTCAATTACGACGATTTTAAAGGATCTTACATCTTCCATATACTTGATACAATAACGAAGTGTCATAGAACTAGTTATTCAACGTATATCAAAGTTCAATAGATTTGACCTTTTCAATTTAAGTCAATTTTCCTTTGAGTTCCGTAGTAAGTATTATGAGATCATATTTCCCGTAGATATTACCACATCATTTAAATTTGGGATATTGAATTTATTTATGCTATTTTCATTCCATTACATAGTTTAAGAAGAATTTATTTGTTTTACCAGCAAGTGTGAAGACTAGTTTTCTTACTCTCTTTCGTAGCAATTATATAAAATTCAAATTCAAATTCAATTAATTTCATATTTACAATTCGTTTTAGAGATATTATATTTCAAACAAATATCATTTACGTCCCAGATTAGATGTAATATAAATATCAACAAAAATGAGTAAATATATATCACGTTTATTGAACATAAAATTAAATAAGCCTTTCATTAAATTCGGAGACAGTTCGATCATAAATAAATTTCATTAAGTTTAATTTTAATTCTACAAATTGTACGCAGAGAAATGTTTATATCCATACGAAAATATTCATTAACTTATGACAAATAACTGTTCTAGTTTGATTTATAAGTACTGATGTAATAGCCCTTAGAAGAGCAATATTTAGTGAGAGTGAAAATTTTAAAATTAATATAAATATTTAAATCAGTTTGTGGTAAGATATATTTCTGCAGAGCATACTTCATGTCTGCATTATTCAAAGATGGTAGCATTCACTCATTTTGAGTTAGGATATTTGAATTAGTAAGAATCATTCCGAATTTCACTAAACGTAGATTTCTCGTTTACTAATGCATGTGAAATAATTCCAATTTGTCAATCTCAATTTGCAAGGGAAATGCATTAATGTTTCTTATGCATTAATGTAAAGAGATAATGAATTTAACCGTTGAACAGTGGGGGCTTCAGGAGATTCCAAGTGTTAACGATACTTCATACCAATGTTAATCATAGTTTTTGATGACGTTTTTGTGAATTTATTTTGTGTAAGGTAATTACAAACACTTTTAACTGTGCAAAATCAGAATACCCATACATAGAAGCAGAGTTGTACATATATTTGCAGCTAAAAGGCCTTATATTTTAAAATTTACTCTCATTTAAAGGCCCTATTTATTTACTAAATAATTACCATAGGCACTTTTGGAGTTTATTGTAAAGTAAACAATATTAACAATTCAAATTGGATCATAAAAATAACTTCCTTCCATAAAATGAATCTTATTTTTCATTTTTCTTAATTTAATTAATTGTTTAGTTTATATTCATTTTGATATTAATGCATTATGTTTTGCTCCTTTTTTATGATAGAAATATTAACTAAAGAATATTTTATCTATCATTCAAAAATATACAAATGAAATTTTAATAACATTGTTTTTCCTATAAATAGGGAACAATTATTTTCAATTACTTTCCTTTTTTGATGGAGATATATTTATTTAATTTTTAATGTGTATTTGATGTAAAAAAGAGACACTATTTTATTTTGGTAACCATTCATGTCTTCTGTCAGGTTTAATCCCCCCTCCCCGACATCTCATTCTCTATTGTTACTTAATATAATTCTTCAACACAGAAAGATATATAAATCTTTTTCAGATAAAAGATAAATCCTTTTATGAGCAAACCTTTTATAATCAACAACTTACAAATGCAAGTAAAGTAAGCACAATTCTTTAAGGAATATGATTTAATTGCTTATGAAGGTGTATATATTTCTAGAAACTCAACGTAATATTTTTATCAATAACATTTTACAGTTATTTTTAATAATATTGTTTAAAATTAGATGCATTATATTTTTAAGAAAATAAAAGAAAAAAATAAGCGTTTGATTTTCTAAATCTAAACGAAACGTTTGTTATAGAAACATTTTTGAAAATAAAATAGAGGTTCATTTTACTTTTCATGTTCTGAATGTTCTAATTTTATTATATTCTATTTTTCTTTTCCCCTTATTTAAGAAATGGGCACCAAAGTAATTAAATATATAATTCTCAGTGCATTTTCATGATATGTTGTTAAACTTTATTTTTATTATTTGTTTATTGGCATGCTTAAAAATATTCATTAAAACTGGAATTACTCACATTGTTTACAATTTTGCCCTGTATGATAAAGAGCTTCTCATTATCTTTAAGATTTAAAAATCTTTAATATTATTCAGACCTTATCGTAAAATAAAAAAATCTTTTTATAAAAAAATATACATTTTTATCAAAGTATGGATCTTATTAAAAATAAAAAGAATACGGATAAAACAGAAGTAAGAAAGGATTATGTAAAAGCAATTTGGAATGTCATTTATATCTGTAAATTTGTAATCAAAATCTCGTGTTTTATTTTATGCTCATTATGGATTACGTATTAAAATTTTTGTCGTTTCAAGATAATTTTACATTAAGCATTTTTAATACAAATTACGCCGAAAATAATTTTAAAAAGTATTAGTTTTATTTGTATAAAAAAGGCACTACAGATGAATGAACACATTCCCTATTCGTAATATTATCCTCCTCGTATGATTAAAAAATGAATAATGACGTCGATATTTTCCTATGGGCTATTAAGAACACTTGTCAATTTTCCTTTTCATCTACTAAAAATCAGTAACCTAATTACTTATTAACCTAGGTAAAAGCAATAAAATACAAGCTTTACAAAGCAATAAATCATTAGATATATATCAATCTCATCTCTGTCTACGTTGGCTTTCAATAATTAAAACAAACATTGATTGCAAGTCTGAACGAGTTTAAAAATAAGGGATAAGCAGTTGTTCCGAAACTTCGTATTTCGCGAAACAAGAACAATTGATTTTCACCTTTCCCTATAATTACATGAACAAAATCAATTTAGTGCTCGTCATTGCATTTATTTTTTCCACCTTCTAACGCTTTCAGCCAATTAGCACTTTCCATCCCCTCCCCGCGTGATGGACGCATTCAAAATGGCCCTATACCCATCCAGTACGTGTTCCTCTATCTTTTCCCCTTTAAATAAACTGTCCTTGGCGTGTTTACCTAAACTCAACCAGACCAATTTGTTGCCCTGCAGGTCTTAATGTGTACCAAAATTGAACACGGAATCCAACGCTTAATTTAAAAGGATTAGCAGAAAAGGAGGGTTAGGTTTTTATTTTTACTCGTTATTTGGTGCGGTTTCTCCTAAAAGGCTCCTTTGTATATTATGTATGAAGACTTCAGCGCGAAGGGTAATTTCAGTTGCTGGGAATAGGGAAGAATAGCGTGCTATTGAACATTATATTTCCTGCATTTCCCCTACAACCTTTAGCCTTACAGGTGATGAATAATTGGTGATGTTCCTACAGAATGATATTGCATCCTACCATTTGCTTTTATTTTGGCCACAAAATAGAATACATTAACTGTGGAAATACTTCTGGTCGAAGGAATAGGGTTAAGAATTTATTTTTTTCAATCCTTAAGCATTCTATTACTTGTTGAGACAAAAAAAATTAGTACAAAATTTTACTAAAAATGTAAAAAAGAATAATTATTATCGAAGTATGGATAATGTATTTCGGTTCATAAAGCTGATGAAAAAATGACATCGATAGCACTATAAAGCTGCATGAGGACTATTGGTGACGGTCCTCGTAATTTTGAAGCCCATTCAAGTGACGAGGAAGACACCTGAGCTGGCCCGCTTCTCTTCTAACTTCCACAAAAATGGGAGGATGTTTGAGCATTGTCAGATTTAACGTGCAGCCGCGTTAGGGAGTGAGATTGAGGGAACGCCTAGGGGATGCCCCGGATAAGCTAAACTTTACCAGAGATTTTCTGGTAATAAATTTCAGTCCACCAGTGCCAAGGGGGCCCTAAATGAGCTTAAACTGGCACTGCTGCGGCTCTCTCTACACGGTGCGTCTTCAGCGGCACTAGACGCGAGTCTAAGACACGTGATACACGAGTCTGTGACTTTAACCACTAGGATACCGTGAATTCATTGAGTACATTGCTATATAAACGTAAAGTTTAATCAACTACAAAAATTTATTTGCGGAAAAGGAACAAATATTTACCAAAGATATAGTTCAAATTAGCAAAACATACAGTTCATAAATATTATAAAGAAAAGTATAGATATATTTAAAGCAAAATTTACAGAAAACAAGTTCTTTAAAAAGGAAAAAAAGTGTTACATTAAAAGTTTACAAAAGTTGAAATCTTTATTAGACTATATTTAATGATTGACGGACTTTCTTTTAACTTGTGTAACCTCTTAAACGCTAAAATCCCCGCTTCATCTTTTCGTGCTGTCTCAGACAAGATGTTCTGAAAAATACTTTTTAGTATAAATGCTTCTTTTTTTTTTTTTCCAGATTTTTTAAAATTTTTTAATCAATATCACAATCAGGAGATCACGATATGCTATGAAACTGCTTCGGAACTTTATAGATACGCCATAATTTTAAAATCTTAAAAATATGCTTAGGACTGTTATTCTTCCGGAAAGTAAAAATAGAGTTCTAAGAAAAACTTTTTCCTAACAAATGGACCATTTGTTTCACCGTACCAAGGTATATTTATTTATCCACACTTCCTTCCGAAAAACATAAATTTCTGACTGACTCTTGCAGAACCTATATACATTCCCTAACCATTATACTTCCACTTCCACTTTAGACCACATTCAACACAAATATACCCAACCTTTTTTTTTACTTGGTAGATACGTTCCTTATAAAACCGTGCAAAAACTACATGCGGCACATGGTAAATTTGGGAATATGTTTCACAATTTTAAAAAATCGTGTAAGATGAAAAATATCTAAATATTTATCCAAAAATAAGCGCGAAAAAAATTAATTCCTTTTTGTTATAAAAAAATTAAAATTAAAGTACAGTGAAAATTCAGTCTATATAACGACATACAGTATGTAAAAATAACAATTTAAATTAGGAATAAAACTACTAACTGACAACTATTCATCACTACTTTTTAATAAGCGTTAACATTTATTACGAACTGGATAGATATGTCTAGCATAACCGTCGGTTTTGATCCAAATGGAGAATTTTATTTGCAATCAATGGCCTAATTTTTTTGGTACAAAATCGGTTTTTAACGGGTTTGTTTTTCTTTTTGGTTTCTCAAGTTACTTAAGTAATTCTTGATATTCTGCTGCAAAAAACATATGATTAAATTGAAATTTAAATGCAAGCTCTATAATCATGAGTTAGAAAATGTTGTTCCATACTTACAGCAAATTTCATAACCTCGCAATTAAATCAGCTGTTGATAAATGAACTTCAATCACAACTCCGTCATTATCGACTTCTTTATACTTATAAACTGTCAGAAACTCGTTCACATCATCCTCATCCAAAGTGCACGAGTACCTTAATTTGCTTGGAATTCGTGCTAGAACAAAAAAAATGCGTGTAAAAAATTGTTAAATTCGTGTACCGTGTTATTTTAAAATCCTGTAAAAACTACCATGTAAAAAAAGAATTGGGCGCACTGAGTTGCACCTTTTGATTTAATTTTCCTTGGATTATAAATGGACTTTTTTGCGACGCGTAGGAATTTAGATTTATATCTAAAAAACCCAGATTCTCAGAAGGACAACAATTTATTTGGGAGTATCTTTTGAAACACACAAGACTTTACAGAAATAGCTCTTGACAGACAGGAATCTTTTGTAAACATCTTTTAATTAAATCACTGCTTCTCAAACTTTCAATACTTGCAACCCAATTTTCTTTCTTAATTTTCATCGACCCCACTCCATAAAATAACAATGTATTGAATTCAACATTAATATACTTAGACCCTAAAGCTACAATAACACATTAATTATAAACCGTACAAATTATCAAGGTAGGTATTAAGTTTTTTATATAGCTTTATAAACGACAAGCCTGGGAAGAGGTCACTCTTAATTATTAAATATATTCTGAATTTAGTATCATTAAGTTAATTTTCAAATGCGTTAGTCAAAACTGATACATTTTATAAGTGCATTAAAACAATATAAATCTATATTTCATTTTTTATTATGTTAAAATAAATTTTGTTTCGATTCCTTTTTCAGTAAATTAATAATTTTTAAATAATTTTTGTTTTCGACTTTTCAATATACTTGCACCCCCTAGGGTTATCACTCCCCTCTAGGGGGCGTGTACTACTGTTTGACAACCACTGAATTCCATGCAGCTCCTTCTGAAATACGACTTTAATGTTATAAGGTATTTGATTTGTAACATACTTATTTGTAAATTAGCATAAATTTTATACGTACTACTTCTCTTATGTGTATGCTTTTATCTTGAAAATTTGGAAATTCATTGTACCTTACAATAATATATTTCGATAGGCTTAAGGGGACTTGGCACCCTTTGAGCAAACTTCTTTATTTACGTATTTAAAAATTATATTTTAACATTTTATACAATTTTTCTATTCAAGAAAATGTTACCAGATGAAAATTTTCATATATTATTCACACAATTTTAAAAATTTAAAATTTTGAAGAAAATAGGAAAATTTTAAAATCCTTCTCCTTTTGTAAAAATTAATTTTTTGACTGAAATTTTTTATAATATTCTTATGGATGTTCTTAACAACTTTAGGGATCGATTTTAGAATAACTTCATTCGTTTTAGAGAAAAAAAAAATAAAATATTGATATACAGGCTAAAAAACGAAAAAAACGAAAAGCCAACATGTCTTACATTTTATTTATTTTTTTAAAGTATTCAGTTTATAGCAAAACGGATCCCTAATTTTATTCTATGCTTTATTTTTAACACGCAATAAAAAATTGAAGTGATTGGTAAATAATTGTCGAAGGAGTAGCATTTTGAATGCACT
Source organism: Trichonephila clavipes (assembly GCA_019973935.1). Lineage (NCBI taxonomy): Eukaryota > Metazoa > Arthropoda > Arachnida > Araneae > Nephilidae > Trichonephila > Trichonephila clavipes. Next base: position 60,326 of record BMAU01007131.1, on the reverse strand, counting down.
AAGGTTTCGAAAAACACAAACTGAGAAAAACCACTTTAAAGTTTATAATTCTGAAAAAATAATTATTATAAGCTTAATTAAATTTAAAATACCACTTTAAGTTATTACTTATACGTTTTTCTTTAAAATAATTACATTTTCATATGTTTTCAACCCACACATTTTTATAAATGATCAACTTTTAGAGAGTACTAATTGCACAAGAAAACTCAAGAAAAACTTTAAAAAAAAATTTTTTTTTTTCTGTCATGACAGAAATTTTAGCTGTTTTTCTTCTTATAATATTAGTGTATTACATTTGTATGAAAAGTATATCAGGAATAAGAACTGAAATTATAAAATTATTAATATAAAATGTCTTAATTTAAAAATTTTACATGCACATATTTCACAAGGAAGAAAAATTACATTATTGTATTTCCTCGGAAATATTCTGCTTTTAATACAACACATTATTTTTTATAGTTATTATTTCTATCTATAAAATAGATTTTTTTATCATAACACATTTTTTAGCTTTTTTTTCGAAAAAGGGGGTGTGGCTGAATTACCTAATTTGTTTTCGAATGAAGTTTTATTCAACTTCTAACTTTCCGACATGCACAAGTGATATATCAATCGAAAGATAATTATGCAAAGAATGAGATTAAATGAAAATAAAAAAAAACGATAGGTTTGTGATTTTTAGGGTACTAAGTCCTCTTAATGACTTAAGCTATTACTTTCAAGAGAACCATAGATGAAAACCAATTATCGAATATATTTAGGAAGAACCATTTTTAGAATTTCATGTACATTCTGGAATTAAACAACTATATTCTTCACGTTTCTGAAAGGATTTTAATATATTCCCCTGTTTTAAAATTTTACTTCTCTGTAGTTATAGAGGAAACCAAGGGCTGATTTGCATATGGCTCATTGAAACACTTTTAGAGTAATTATTCTCACAGTATATTCGAAGTATTTGAGAATTAAAATACTTGTTACGCACTTAAAAATTCATATTTATAACAAACTTATTTTTTGGCACATATTAAGTATATTTGAGAGGTTGACAAGGCGAATATCAAGAATTATTCAAAAATGTATTCGTAAATATGACTTTCTCAAGGGATTCATTTTTAACCACTGTATAATTGAAACCATGTTTAATTTTTAATGCAAACCGAATTGAAATAAAAAAAGAATAAATACATTTATTTAGTTAACTTTTTAAGGAAGTATAGTAGAGTAAATAAATATTCATCTTGACTAAGGAAAATACTTTTAATATCAATTCGAATTCTGTTGTATATTGTAGAGTTGCTATACGAATTACTCGATAGTTCATCTGTGCTTTTACTAATAGCTTTGTAAAAGTAAAAATAGGAAAAAAGTTTTAAAATTATTTTAAATAACTCGATTTATTTATTGAAAAATTAATTCCAATGTTATTAGGAAGTCATCATTTTTTTCTGTGTGTCAACTATTAGCGGTTGAACACCACTTTTAGGAGTTTAATTATTGCAAACACCTTAAAAATGTAAGTAGAATTTGATTTCAACTCCAAATATGCATAATTTATATGCGTATAACACAATGTACAAATCATTGTAAGTACAATGATTTATTGGACCAGTCTCGTTTCTTTTGCGTTGCAACGTATATACTCGTATATGTGTGTGTTTGTATTTATGTGAGCGTGTGTGGGAAAAACATTCTTTAATAAACTTCTCTCATTTGGATGTAACACAATTTCTATTTCAATACCTTCTCATCATTGATTTATACCTTTTAAATGTAGAGACTTATGGAACATCTTTAAAATCTGCATAAAATATCAGAAAATGGTTAAAAAAATATTTCATTTAATTTTCTTTTATCTGAGATTTACGTCACGATTGTTCTGATTTAAAGTAAACGGATGTAAAAAAAGAAAAAAAAAAGACCTTAAATTTTACTGTACATATATTACAGCACAGCTATCAATTGATATATCCTGATTTTTTTTAGATGATATGTATATCAACGAAGCTTTTTGAATAGCTAAGTTCATTTCATACGTTTCATGACAAAAATTTCAATACATGTTTTGAATATCTAATCGATTATGAATTTATGTTTTAAATCTCTCTTCCTCTCTCTCATCATATTATATTTATATATTTATCTGCTAGATCTCCATTTTCGTATATATCTTTCACTTGTTGTTTCCTTTTCTCTAAAATGAACAAAATCAAGGAAATGTTTTCATAGGATGGAAATAATTTCAGATTATGTGTATGATTTTGATCTTGATTCTTCGGAATGAAAAAAATTCATAAAGGAATTGCATGGATAAGGATCAATGAGAAATGCTGTTTTTTCCATTGTTTGTTATAGAATTATTTCTCAAATATTTGAAATAAATAGGAAAAAAATAATAAAGCAAAATAATTTACATTAAATTTAAATTTAAAATTTAAAATTTTTATATCATTTTATATTATTAAAGAATTATTTAATTACATTATGAGACTTTGCATTTTAATACCTTTTAACAAAAAATACTACAACACAAGTAGGGTTTGAAATAAATGGAAATGCATTTGTTTACAATATATTTTCGAATAATTTTTCTTTACTTTCAATAACTGAAAATTGCAAATGTTCCTTCAATTCTTTCTTTTAAGCAACTAAAAAAAATGAAATGTGAAATCCCAAATTTAATGCTTACTCCCAGCAGTTATAGTCCGATTTCGAGCAATGCCTTATCGATTATCGATTTCGATGCCGAAATGAGGTGCATCGATATAAACGATCTGCCGTCCGTATTTTTGTAACTGAATGATGTTTGTCTTTGTTCGGGACGCGTTGTTAGAATCGGCATACGGCTGCAGTTTATTCATTTTCTGCACACAAAAAATATATATATTATTCACGGAGAAAACACTTCCTTTCGTCTTGTTTTTCCTAGATATGTAAAATAGAAAATAAAAAACCCCAATCGATAGTTTTTTTTCTCCCTTTTTTTCTGCAAATTTTCTCTCCGTTCATTGATGTTATATTCTTGTTTTTATTTATTATACCAAATCTTCATTCCATTTACGGAATGAGAATAGCTATGTTTTCTCTCCCTACTCTTTCTGATTCGAATATTCTCTTTTATTTATTTATCCCTTTTTTAAAGTTATACTCACCCTAGGCAGGGTTTTTTTCTCGTACATATTTTATGTTTTTTATGTCAAGATAGAGAATTTATGTCTTACTTAGTGACAAGATTTAATAACAATAAAACTTGTAGAAAAAAAAAGTTATTGGTAAAGTAAAAGATAAAGGAAATAAAAAGTTACAGGCAATAAACTATAAGTCATCTGTAACAAATTATGTAGTCGGCAAGTTTCCCCTTTTTCATTTCCAAGCAGGTAATTTTCCGTAAAAATTCCCTTGAAAAAAATGCTGCAGTAACTATCAGGAAAAGTAAATAATAAGTAATTTTACATGAATTAACTGAATTTTATAAGAAAAAAGATGTAATAATTTAATTTTTAAATTGCATATTCTTATGAAAAAATAAGGTAATTATTTCATCAGAATATCAGTAAATAAATATCACTAATTTTTCTATTTCGTTTCTTTTATTAAAAGCTACACATGATGCATTATATTTTAACATTTCAAGTCAAAAAATGTTCTTTCAAATTTCAAAAATTAATTACATTTGATTCGGTGACATATTTGAAATTACAATGTCCATGGGTATTCAAATTTATACAATACATATTCTTCTTAAGAATTTCTCTGAGAAACGTTAAATAACGATATTGATTTCTTGTAAGTAAGGTATAAAATATTTCTCAGAAAAATATTTAATTGACGGATCCCAGCTTTTTCAGAATCCTAGAAATTCAGTATTTCTTCTAAATAGAACTGATTTCTTAGATAATTAATATAAGAGTCTTCCACCGGTAAAATAATGGTCAGTCTGAATTAGATTAGTACTAAAAAACTAGATTCGTTAATCTATACATATAAATAAAAATGAAGTGTCTGTTTGTCATTTGAAATTAACAACTTTTTACTAAATGCATTTAAAACTATATACGGTACGTATATGAAAAAATCAATTTGTAAAGTTTTTGTCTGTCTGTCTTTCTTTTTGTCTAATTGTTCCGGCTAATCTCTGAAACGGCTGGACCAATTTTGACGAAACTATTGCAGGTAGATAGATAATGTTATTAAGTATAACTTAGACTACTTTTATTATCGTAAAAAAATTAGGGTTCCGAGAAAATAAAATTAAAACCAATGAAATAGTGAGCAATATCCGATTCAAATAGCGATTGTGCGTCCCTTTCACCCCTTGCTCAACAAAAAGCAAAGAAAAAAATAAAACAAAAAGAAGCATATATTCACAAAGTAGAAGAATGGCATTATATTTGTAGCATTGGTATTTCTTTACGTAGAATATATAATTATTAAGTTTTCGTTAACTCTGCGAAATGAATAAACACTTTTTTGTTAAATTCCACGTAGACGAAATATCGGGTAACAGCTATTTAACTTAAAATAAATGCATCAGAAAGTAATATTAACGTATTGCACATCCAGATACAAATTATTTATATTATTTTAAGTGTTTATTGCACAAAATTTGTAACAATGTGTTACTTTTGCTGAGTAGGTAGGTGTTTTCAAAAATCGACCCACAAGAAAGTTAACGGGGCATCATAAAAAATAATAATAATAATAAAAAATTCAGCTATTATATCTAAATATTTAAACTATAGCGAACATGGTTTTTTTGTTCAGTTCAGCTAGGCAAAAAATTGTTGTTGTTTAGTTTACAATTCACGTAAAATTAACTCATTAAAAACCTCTTAATCCTTCAGTCTGTATTGCATGATTTTTAAATTCATCCGTACGAAGAACGGGTACACCAGCTAGTTATTAATAAAACTATGCGGAAAGAGCAAAAATAAAGAAAAGGAAAAATAGTTTTCCCATTTTAATTATATAGAATTTCTGCATTATATTAATTTAGAATAATCATTTATTGACTAACAGAAGAATATTTGTAAAAATGAGTAATTCGAAAATCGTAATAATTCACGTGATTTTTAATGAGAAACTTAACACACAAATTTTTCCAACAACTCAGAACATCGAAATAACTGAATATCGATAGGTTCTGCTAGGATTATTTAATATTCTGAAAATATTTTTTTTTTCATTTTTTCTTAAAAAAGCACTTATTTCGTATATTTTCAAAAAGTAACTAAATATAGCAATATTTTTTTTCTACATAAGATAGTCTGTTTTTAAATTTAGCGTTAACTTCTCATAAGTCGGTTTCTCCTTTGAATAACAATAAAGCATAAAAAGCAAATCAAGCGAAAATTTATTAAAAACAATATGTAACAGTAGTTACTTTAAATGGGGATAAAACATGTTCCAGAATTTTATAAGAAAAATATGTAACAAATCTTTCAAGAAAAATCTCTTTCTAAGCAAGACCGCTATAATTTAAGGGCAGTCGGAAAGGTAAAATTTGATTTTTTTTTGACAATTTGAGATTTTTACATTTCCACATAGTACAGATTTTAACCTTTCTAAAAATACCTTACTTTAACCTCTAGGGTAAGTAGAAGCCCTAAAAACATATTTTTAAATAATCGTTGAAACTGGGCCACGCCCATTTGACAAGCGTAAAAGTAAACAAAGTTTTTTTGTTTTGGCTTAAAAGTTGAGCGTCTGGTATAAATCAAAACATTTATCTTTTATTGTATAAATTGAGCCTTTTATTATTTTATTTCCTAACCCATTTGAAACTTCACTGTATTTTTAACGGTCAAATCAGTGTTTGTTTACACTTTCAAAACTGCGTTATAATTTTTGAACTCGCAAGTATTCTTTAACATTATTAAGCTTAAACTTTCAAAAAAATTGCTATAATATATCGACTTTACCATGCCTAGAGCATCGACTAAAGTATTTAAGAAACGAAGAGGAGTTTTTAATAAAGGAAGATGTAATAAAAGTAATGATGGTTGTGGTGAAAGCAATTCTACTGTTCCAAAGAACTCTGCTGATGAAAAAATTGTGCTGATGGTGCAAAGCTTTGTACTAATGAAACTGAACCATCTGCCATTGAGAAAAAATTGTAAACATGTATATTTCATATTTGGATGAGGCTTTTTCTGGTTTCAGAAATGTTATTGTGGACATTAACCTTTTAGCTTGTGTGTTTTTTGAAGCTGTAAAATGTATAAAGTGTGAAAAACAGGACTCAGGTTGCACCTCAGTGAAAGTAACTGTGGTGAAGCTGTGAAGTTTCACTTAAAATGTCCTTCTTGTAAATATAACTATACTTTTTTAACTCCAAGAAATGCGATAGTTCTGAGAATTACGAACTGAATACCCGGCTAGCGTATGCTATGCGATGCATAGGTAAAGGTGCTAAATCTGCTAGGATGTTTTGCGGTATCATGAATCTTCCCCCGCCACCCACAAAATTCTCAAAGTACAACCACATTTTACTGCAGGCAACAAGAGAAACCTGTGAACACAGTATGGCAGAAGCTGTTCGTGAAGCCGTTGATGAAAATGATGGAAAAAGGGACCTTGCTGTTGCTGTTGATGGTAGCTGGCAGAAGCGTGGTTTTTCTTCGAAGAATGGCTTGGTGACAGACACAAGTGTTGATACCGGCAAAGTTATAGATGTCGAAGTTTTTTCAAAACATTGTATTTGTCCGAACAAAACCAAGCATCTTCAAAATTGTAAGAGAAATTTTGAAGGCTACAGCGGTAAGATGGAAGTAGCTGGAGCTCTATCCATTTTTCAGCGTTCCCAGTCTCTCTACAATGTTCGGTACACAAAATATTTAGGAGATGGAGACTCCAAAGCATTTACTTCTATTGTCGAGAACAAAGTATATGGTGACCATTGCTCTGTCGAGAAATTAGAATGCATAGGTCATGTTATGAAAAGAATGGGGACGCGTCTTCGACGCTTGAAAACTAAGATGAGAGGTCCAAAACTTTCTGACGGAAAGCATTTATGCGGAAGAAATAGATTGACAGAGGCAGAAATCGACCGTCTGCAAGCATATTATGGTCTAGCTATCCGCAGAAATTTGTCTAGCGTGAAGGACATGCAACAAGCCATATGGGCAATATTTTTACACAAGCTATCAACCGATGAAAAACCTCAGCATGGATTTTGTCCCTCTGATTCAGATACGTGGTGCAAATTTAAAAAAGCAGAATTGCTTGGGGAGACTTATCATCACAAAAATAGTTTACCTGTGGATGTTGTGGAGGCCATGCGACCTGTTTTTAGGGATTTAGCTAATCCAGAATTGCTAAAAAGTGTTTACATGGAGGTACGCAAAATCCTAACGAAAGTGTAAATAATGTAATATGGTCTCGTGTACCGAAGAAAACATTTGTACAATTAGAAGTTTTGTCACTGGGTACATATGATGCAGTTTCCTCATTTAATATGGGGAATGTATCAAAACTAGAAATTTTGAGAAAAATGTGTATTGAGCCTGGTGATTACACGGTACAGGCGATGGAGTGCCTCGACAAACAGAGGCTGTTACGAGCAAAATACTATTGTTTACAAAAACAAAGGAAGTTAGGAAGGAAAAAAAAAGACTTAAAAGGAAGAAAGAAGATAATGAGCTACTAAAAATGCTGATAATTTAGAATATGGAGCTAAAATGTTCTAATTAAAAAGTAATTATACGTTAAAATCAGTTTTTCTCAAAATGTCAATTTTTGATGTTCGATGTTCCTTTTCTTAGAAACTACTGTTCACAGGTATGTAAATTTTTTATGATATATTTATAATGATGGCTAATATATACTGAAATGAGCTTTTTGTAAAAACCCCAAAATTTATTTTTTACAAATTTTTTTATGTGAAAAACGGGTTAACGTAAACTATGTTTGATAAAATATTTTATAAATTATGAAAAATTCAAAATTAGCTAAAAGCTCATTTGAGTATAATGAGAAATATGTATTTTAATTATATGAAAAATTTCAAGCATGTACATATAACAGTATTTGAGAAAATGTACCTCGAAAACAGCCAATTTAACATTGTCGGTATAGAGGTTTCCGACTGCCCTTAAATTTTTCCTTTTTATCATCAGGTTATTTTAAAGAAATCCATTCTTTTAATCATTTTAATTCGAAAGTCTTGGGAAAAACTCATTTTAACAATTAATCAATTAGTGATGTGTTTTTAATAATAAATATACTCGTATCTTTTTTAATCTGTTGTTTTTAAGATCAAAAAGATTCTCCAAAGAATCATATTTCATTTTGAGCATGGAAATTTGGAAGATAAGATGAAGAGAAAAAATGCGTTATTAATTTAAAATAAATAAAAAAATGTAACAAAATAAAACAAAAGATTTCCAAGAGCGTAGAAAATTATAATGGGCTTTCTTTACTTCTTTCTTTTGTCTTCTTTTTTTTATTTCGCTTCATCTTCCGAACTGAATCTACTTTAGTATCTTAATTAGTAATATGGTTTATTTTTATATTCGTGTAATATATGAAGGAATAGCAATTTTTTTCACTTGATGGGAAATGCTTTTAATATAAATTTAGATTTCTTCAAATATCTATTTAAAATACATAAATATAAGACAGTTTTTTTAAAAAAATATTGGTGTACAAAAAATAAACTCAACATATGCAAAAGTGCACATATTAAACTTGCTTAGAGAAAATGCACTTAAATACATTCAAAAATCAGAACAGGGACAATTTTAGTTTTGATTACAAGATTCTAACTTAAGTAAAACATTAACAGAAATAAATAAACTTAATCATGTTTTTTAATAATTTTTTAATACTTTTGAAAATGTAAATGACTTTTAATGATATAAATTTTAGTTTTCAAACTAATATCGCAGAATTGAGAACTGAATCCATATTGTGAAGAGCATCATAAAGAGAAGACAAAAAGAACGCATTTAATTTTTGAAAAATGAGAAAATTCCGTACAATCATTCAGTTATATAAAAGTTCTATCACCAAAACGTAGAATTTAGATTTATTCAACAAGTAAATATATATATTTATATATATATATATAAATATATATATATATATATATATATATATATATATATATATATATATATATATATATATATATATATATATATATATATATATATATATATAAATGATTGAGATTTGCGTGATTTTCAGAAAGTAAAAATGGCAAAACAATGTAAAATTCTACATTAAATATTTGATAATAGATTGTTAATCTATTTAAAAGCTTAGTTAGAAATAAAACATTGCAATATAATCGTTAAAAAACATTGATTCGAACTCTTGCTTTGAGCTATAATACACATGAATTATAGAAGTTTTCAAGCACAATTGATTCACACGTTGTCATTACAGAAAACATTCAGTAATTTAATATCAGAATTAAACGCAGATAAAATAAGTATTTAATGTTTGAAATAGCATTCATCCTTGATAAATTTGTTTCTTACAATTATATCAACTTTAATTTAGTTGATTTCAGTCCAGATCAGAAGTAATCTACTGTTATTTGTGGGTATATGAATGGTGCTTGATGCCAGAAGCCCTCATTTTGAATGACAGTTAGAAGTATTAGGTCAATATTTCAACATCCAAATATTTTAAACTGCATTTAGGAATACTATTTCAGATCTTTCGTTCATTGTAATTTCACTACAATTATTCAAAATGTTTAGATTCAAAATTAAGGAAGTAATAAATGAAAATAGAGCGAACTCTTTCCCATCGCGTAAGGATTTGTGGGTAAATAAGCCTATTTAAAGGTGGAACGAGCGCTGACGAAGGCGAATGCATGCTCGAAAAGGCTTGGCTGGTGTCTCTTCGCTGAGGTGTTCTTTTTTGTACCACCCGGTTGCGCGCCAAAGGGCCGCCATGTTGGATTTTATGTGATTGAAGCGAAAAAAAGAAGTATTCTGAAGATGATGCCCTCCTCATTTTACCAGCAGACCTGGAGCCTGTCAAAAGCCGGCAGTATTACTTAAGGAACCGCAAAATATGTCACAAAACCAAACGAATTAACTTCAACAATTTTTTTTTTTTCTTCGAACGAGCGACTGCATTCAAAACGATACTACCATGGAGGACGACTCTTTCCGGCTAAAGTCAACAGCCAACACATAGAATGAACCCTTCTTTTTTCCTGAATTTGACACTAATAAGTTTAGCAGTTTTATAAGTTTTCTTGACTGTTTTGATCAACAATGTTTGGAATATCAAAAAGACAAACAATGGAAGAAGCAAAATATTCTTAGATATCTCACGGGAGTTTATCTTAAATTTTGGTACGAGAACCAACTATTTGAAAAGTCTTACCAAGAAAGCAAAGAATTTTTAATGACGGTTTTCCATACGACTAGACAAGAGGATATTCGACAATTTCACAACCTAAAATTAAACAACACTAAATAATTAATTTCTTTTTTTACGGAAAAACTTTCGTTGGGGATGAAACTAAATTATAATGACAGTTCCATTGTGGAACATATGACATTATCCAGTCCATTCAATATCAAAAGTTCTTAGTTATTAAGAAGATGTCGACACCCTGCGAATGGATTTCGACAATGTGACAATTAATCGCAGAAACACCGGACAGCGCAAACCAAAATGCGGTAGATACTGGAAGTTATACCCGCTGGAATAATCTAGCATACTGTAGTGTACACAAAGGAACTGATTCACGGCACCGATTCCAATCAAGAGGAAATTATGGACAGCAGCATCAATCTCACATGGTGCGATACAATGGAAGGCATCAGTTCAACATTCAACCTAGGCAGTTTGTACAACAGTCAACCTGGGCAGTTTGTACAACAGTTAACCTAGGCACTTTGTTCAACAGAATCGACATAACTTTCACTCGCCCAGAAATGATAAAAATATCCGGAGGCAAGGATGACAACTAATTATTGATTCAATGGTATGTTCCAAGCACTTTTGTACCCTAATTGACACAGGAAGCAATGCGTCATTAAGTCAAATAAATTTATCTAAATAATTAAAAAATATTAAAACTTTAAAAAATAATGATGTAAAAATAAATCAAACTTGTGGGACTATTCATCCCAAAGGTATAATTACAGTTTATATGAATATTGGAAGTATATCTAAGAAAATATATATGTTTGTAATTGATACTAGAGTGTCTTATATTATTTTAGGACTGGGGTATTTACATTTATTTAAGCTTGACATTAGTATTCGTAACATATGTTTTTTTCGATTTGGTAAAAATTTAAGTAATGTCAAATTTGTAAATAAGTGTGTCGGTAAGTTGAGAACATATCATGGGACATATTGTAAAACTCCTAATATTGATCAAAATATGAACTATTATAATGCTAATACTGAAAATAATATTAACGTTAAGAATAATAAAGGTATAGATCCAGTACCAGACAGTCCCGAAGCTGATCTGAAAATATTGTTTAACACAGCCATGGTTGTTAAGGACACAATACCAAAACAAACTCGTGAGCAATGGGGATATTTAACCCAACTCCTTGACAAATTTCAAACCATATTTTCACAAAATAAGTATGATGTAGGCTGTATCAATTTAGAGTCACAAAGAATTCATTTAATCTCAGATCTTTCTATAAGTTTATGCCCTTATAGAAACAGTCAACAAGAATCTAATGAAATACAATCACAGATAGAAGAATTGTTAAAAGTAGGTTTTATTAGACCCTCCCATAGCCCATATGCTGCCCCTGTAACTTTAGCATACAAAAAGGATGAAGGGAAAAGATCAAGATTATGTATCGATTATTGAAAATTAAATGAAATTACACGAAAAGATTCCACCCCTGTACCTCTGATAGACTTTGTAATTGATAATTTAACTCATGCTAAATTTTTCTCTACGCTCGATTTAACAAGCGGTTATTGGCACATTAAAAGTCATGAAAAAGACGCAGAGAAACTGACTTTCACAACTAATTTTGGACTCTATGAATGGTTAAGGCTTCCATTTAGCGGGAAAAAATCTCCAGCTGTTTTCCAAAGAACTATAAGACAAATTTTACAAGAAATTAGTTAACTTTTGCTTTTAACTATTTTGATGATATTATAATTTTCTCGCAATCTTGGGAAGAGCATTTAACTCATTTGGATACAATATTTCAAATTTGTAAAAAAGAAAACATTAAACTTAAAAAATCAAAATGTCAGTTTGCACAGGAAAAAATAAATTTTTTTGGATATGAAATCACACAAGGTCATTATTCCTCAAGTAATCCAAATATTGAAACAATAAGACAATTAGCACCACCTAAAGATATAAAAGATCTTCAAAGATTTCTTGGTTCCATCAATGTTTATCAAAAATTTATTAAAGATTATGCAAAACTTAGAGTACCATTAAATAAATTACTTGAAAAAGATACAATTTGAAATTGGTCACATGAATGTCAAGAAGCTTATCAGAAGTTAAAGAATTGTTTAATCTCAAAACCTATTTTTAAATTAAACAACTCACAATATCCATGTCATGTGTTTTGTGACACAAGCCAGGATTCAATAGGCGTAGTCTTGAAACAACAACACCCAGATGGAACACTTTACCCCATAGCTTATCACTCGAGACAATTACTTAAACATGAAAAAAATTATACAATTTCGGAAAAAGAGTATTTAGCAATTATAGATGCCTTAGACAAACTTCACTGTTACCTACATGGATCGAAATTCACAATACATACTGATCATGCTGCTTTACAATGGCTTAAAAGTGTAAAACATTTAACTGAACGTTTATTTCGGTGGAGTTTAAAACTTTCTCAGTATGAATATTCGATAGTTTATATAAAAGGTAAATTAAATGTTGAAGCATACATGTTGTCGAGGAACCCTGTATGCCAATATACATCACCCATTTGTCATTTTTTAAATACTGATGAAATTATTAAATGCCAAAATTCAGAGATCCAAAATATAATGATATATTAACCGTTAAGAAAGAGAACTTAATTTAAATTGTAGTACCATTAACTTTGAGAGAAAAATTAATTACAACTGCACATGAACAATTTGGTCACCCAGGTGTGAAAAATATGTTAAAATTAGTTTCCCCAAATTACTACTGGAAAGACATTATATTAGACATTTCAAATTTTGTTAAATGTTGTGAAACATGTCAAATGATTAAAAAATCTATACAAAAAAGTATGGATTATTGGAAGCAGAATAACCATTTGAAATGATGTCCCTAGACACTGTAGGAGGAGATTTAATTATCATAATTCACAAAAGAAATACCTGCATATTGTTCTGGACCATGCTACCAGATATGTTTCGACATTTCCATCCAAAGTGTCACTTCTGAAACTTATACAAATTGCTTAAAACAAATTTTTTTAATTCAATGCCCAAAACAACTTTTAAGTGATGGAAATGCTGCATTTACTTCTTCTAAGTTTAAGAAATTCTTAATACATCATAATATTAGACAATTACTAACTTCAGCAAATAGTCCACAATGCAATGGAAAGAATGAAAGAGTTAATCAGACATTAGTAGCAAAATTAAGATGTAAAGTTAATTCAACTACAAAAATTCCTTGGACAAAATTATTAAAACAAGTTACATATGAATAACAACAACTCTCCACATGATGTTACTGGCCTTCCACCTGCATATTTAATGTTCGGAACTTTGCCATATGATTCGCCATTACATAATCAAGTAAAATTAAACTATCCACCTATATAACAAGCAAGACAAATTGCAGTAAACAGAACAATAAAACATCATAAGATAAATAAACAAAGGTATGATAAACATTATGTTTATGCAAAATTTAAAGTTGGAGATGTAGTCTTATATCAAAAATTCTCATACCCTAATTCAAGTAAACTTCAATCTCCTTATAATGGTCCTTTTAAAATTGTCAAAAAACTCTCAAATGTTACTTATGAAATAGATAAACCAAATCAATATACATGAAAATTAACAGATATTGTTCATTCTACAAGATTAAAACCATTTCATTCAAAATCCAATTTCCAATTATGCTAAATTCTTATTTATATTGGTTATAGAGTGTTTTCTCAAACTTTGGGGGGAGGGGAAAGAAGTGCATTGTTATTTAGATAAAAATAATAATAAAAGTTGCTTTTAAAATTTGAATTTCAGACTTGTTTACATCATGAGAATCAAAATTTAATGTAATTGAATTTGTATTGTATCTTTATTCATATTGAGCACATTATTGAAGACTATTTTTGAAAAAAATAACTGAATTATGGACTGTATGAAAACATGCTGATGAGGTCAATTTTACGATAAATGATGTTATAATAATTTCATTGTGATTATTTGTGATAGAAGTATATTTTGAAAGTTAAAATGTATTATGTGATATTATGAAGATTTTTTTTTATTATGGTTGTGTGTTTTAGAAATGAGTTGATTGAGTAGTGATTCTAACAATAATAACTGAAAGAAATGTTAGATAAACAATAATTGAATGATGGACATTGAACTATGATTTTTCCAAGACAGGACTGTGTGAAACATTACATTACATTGATTGAACTTTTACCTCTACTTGATACATCTGAAATACCCTTATTTTTCCTTGCATTTTATATTTTTTCCATATAATTATATTTTGATATAATGTGGATGTTGTGTTTATCTTGGTAAATTTCTGTGTTATAGTTATGTAATCTTTTGTTTTGGGAGCTCCTAAACTCATTTTGCTGTTACTTATTTTATATCTATTCTTTGTATGTACTTACTTTACCATTATTCCTAAAACCATGTTATTTACTTTATACCTATTCTTTCTATGTATTTATTTACTCATTATTCCAACATTCAATACCATTTCGAAGTACTTGTAACTTTTCAACATATACCACTTTATTAACATTGTTTACTATTGATGCACATTTACTGAGAGTTTCACTTGATCTTATGTTATGTTGTTTAGTACTACTATATTTTTGAATGTCTAATGTGAATTATATTTGTCTTATGTTGTTTTTTTTCTTAACCTCATTATTATTATAGTCATAGTGGAAGTATTAGATGTATGATATTTTTCAGAAAGCAATTCTATGTAACACAAAGCTTTATACCAAATTTTTGATATTTTGTTATTCATTATTGCTATTTTTTTGTACATTTTAGGATTCACCAGCCCACTTTTTTACACAATTATTATATCTTCTAGATTTTTAATTCATTTGGGGAATTTAATATCATTGAAATATTATTTTTATTCCCTGGGAACTTGCCAGTCAGGATTGGCCAACCTGGCTGTGCCAGGCTTCAGTGGAGGGGGGGATTTGTCAGGTTTGAAAATTTTAGATTCAAAATTAAGGAAGTAATAAATGAAAATAGAGCGAACTCTTTACCATCGTGTAAGGATTTGTGGGTAAATAAGCCTATTTAAAGGTGAACGAGCGCTGACGAAGGCGAACGCATACTCGAAAAGGCTTGGCTGGTGTCTCCTCGCTGAGATGTTCTTTTTTGTACCACCCAGTTGCGCGCCAAAGGGCCGCAATGTTGGATTTTATGTGATTGAAGCGAAAAAAAGAAATATTTTGAAGATGATGCCCTCCTCATTTTACCAGCAGGCCTGGGGCCTGTCATATATATATATATATATATATATATATATATATATATATATATATATATATATGTGTGTGTGTGTGTGTGTGTGTGTGTATAATTATATTTAAATGTGTAGATAGAGATGTTATTTACAAAGTTTATTTACGTTTTTTAACATGAATTTCATAAATTTAAACTCCTATATAAATGTGGATTTCATATTCGGAAAATGTAAATTTTGGATATCTTTAAACAATTATTAATTACATTAAATTGCTTTTACGAAATATTTTCAATAATATGGCCTAAAATCTTTTATTAGAAATTGTATTTAAGTGGTGAAAAATTTTATTTTTATCTGATGGGTATAATTAATATGCAAAATATTTTTAAATATATTCTTTTTTTCGCTTGATTCCGTTTTCATTCATTAACAATTGAAAACAAAATTTACCTTTGTTGCAAAGATTTAATATCAATCTCTATTAGCAATTACTCTTTACGTTTTTTAGGGTTATTCGGTTTTCTTTAAAGTAGATCGGCTACTTTCAATTTTGCTTGGCCGAGACACACTTTTCACATAAACAATAATTAATATTTTTTTTTTCTGAATGTAAATTTTTCTAAGGGGATTGAGTGCTTTTTAATCAAACCTTACTTGTGACAACAATTTATTCATAATTTTCTATCTTAAGTTATAATTCTTTCTTCTTCAAAATGTTGATAGGAGGTGGAATTTATAATTTAAATTAATAGTTCGTGAAAATATTTGAAATGTTACTATAATAAAACATTTGAGGTAAATTACAAAAAAATCTTACATTGAAGTATTAATGTTTAATTTAAGATTGAGAAGTTTTAAATATTTCGTATAAAGTATTTTCATATTAAACTCTGCTCAACATGTTAAATTTTCTTAGAATAAAATTTAATTTCTCAGCGCTTTAAACTAGTTTTTTTCTCGCTTGAAATCTCTTTAAATTTCATAATATTCTTTAGGTTTGACATTTCAGGGCAACTTCTTGAAAGTTTGCATGCATAAGACATTAAATTTATGGAATTATAATCAGTCTTGAGGAATCTAATTATTATTCAAAACATCTCTTCGCATATTTCAATGAAAATAAAACAGTCTCTTTCATACAAATATGCCACACATTTGTCACCAGTCCTAAATATGCCACAAGTTTAAAATTCAAAATAGTACCTTTTACATTGAAAAAAAAATGTTATGGCTATAGATTTTTTGCAATTAATTCAGTTATTTAAAATTTGTCTTGATTGCTCTATTTTTAATTGTGCTGAGGGATTTTGAAAAGTTGTATTTATTTGTATTGTACACATAAATCACTGAAATGATTTCGATTCTAAGCCGTACCCGATTTTCAGAAGCACTAACATTGAAAAATAGTGCGTGTTAAACTCCAGTAAATATGGTATCTTTTAAGTTCTTTCGAATATTTTTCCTCTTAAGTGTCTGTGATATGTTCTAAATGTGTAGCATTTTTAATGAGACTTCTATGTTACTGCATCATTTGTTAATTTTATACCTACGTTATACACTAAAAATATCTTTAAATTGTTTTGGAGGATTACAAATAAGTTTATTATTGAGAACATTAGATTATATTTAAAAAGATTTGCATTAAAACTGAGCCTACTTAATCTGGCATGTATCTAATTGTGTTTAATGGAGAATAAAATGTCAGTAACTGATAAAAATCTGATACGCTAAATCCCACTATTATTTCGAAAAGAGCACGAGGAATAAGTTATATTTTTTTCCAAATTAATTTGAAAAAAAAAAAAAGTATGAGAGAAATAAATATGTTTTCTAGACTATAAGAATGCATAATCTAATAGTCTCAAAACTCTCTTCATTGCTAAGTAATAACAATACATCTTCTCTATACGTACTTGAACCTCGTCTTTTATAAATGGACTTTAAAAGTTTTCTAAGAACCGAAAAGGATTAGGCTTTTATTCATCATATATACCCCAAAATAATTTATCTTTCCTAAGAAAAAGCAATACTCCTCCATTTATTTTGATACACATAACTCTTCATTTATTAAACAAACACCCCTTCTTTTCCCTCTACACAGTTTTATCCATTCTCACTTCGATAAAAAAAATACTTAAAGAAGAAGACGACAACGAGATAGAAAATTAAATAAATAAACAAGCAAGCTGTGTTTCAGAATGCGAAAAAAAGGAGCCTACACCTAATAGAAATTCCTTTGTTGTTTCATTTGCACTCCTCCTTTCTTTGCTATGACTTTTTATTATTATTATTTGGCTTAGATTTATACGCAATCAGTAGCTGAGGTTCTTAAGCGGAAGATCTTCTATTGTCGTATTCACTACGAATTTTAAGCATTCTCATGGGTTATCTCACTGTATATTGGCTATTGATTAAACGCTGTGGAGAAATGGTATGTTTAACGTTAAAATGTTGTTGTTTTTCCTGTTAAAAGAAACACGAAAAAAGGTTAAAGAAATATTGCATTCCTTATTATTCTGAAGTTTAATTGTATTATCTTGGGTATTAGATTTATCGCATTTGCTTTCATTCTTAGAGTTGCGTTTTTAAATAAGTTTGTCATATATTTGTTAAAAAATTGTCGCATTGTTTATTTATTTGTTTAAATATCAACATAACGTTTCTTGTTCCGCAACGTGAATTTTATATATTTCCTTATATATGTGTATATATCGTTTTCCGTGTTTTCTTGTATGTGTATAGAAGAAAAATTTAATATCATAATTAATGCAATTCTGCAGTTAAGAAGGCAGCCGTTTTATTTCTTTGAAAATACAACACCGCTCTTCCAAATTAATATAAATGAGTAATTTGTAACACTATTCTTTAATGGTTTAAGTGTTATTCAAAAAAGGAGAATCAGAAGAATTGTTATAGAATATAAAGATCGACTAAACGCGGAAAGCGTGTTCATACAGAAAAATGTCTTAAATATCATAAACTCTGTAACTTTTTTTAATTTCATACATACATTTATAAAAATGTGCAATTTTTAAATTTAAGTATATTGCTTTAAAATCTCCTTTTTGAACTCTAACATGTAAAATGAAAGATAATTTAGCACACAGGAATGGAAGAAAAAATATAGATAATAACGTATAAAAGAGAAAATATCAAATCTGATTAAAAAAAACGAATATTATTATTTAATATTCTATCTATTTATATCAAAATTGATTATCAAAAAACTTTCTTGAACTTAAATTAGATAAAAAAATACAGTTATACATTAAAAAAAGACTTGAATTTTATACTTTTTTACCACCAAACAGCTCACATTTTAGAAAAATTATAAAATAATACTTACAGCTGAATTTAATTATTCTTTGAAACATTAACTTGTTTCTTATTATTTTAATCGTCCAGTAATAGATTCTACTTTTAAAAAGAAACAGCAGGAATGATTCTTATAAAAATTGCTCCAACCTACTGTGTTTTAAATGTAATGATATTTGTTTTTGTCTTAAATGTTATGTCTTCAATGTGCATGGCTTTCAGCCGTTGAATGGAACTTTCAGAGTGTGCGTTCTAATATGCACTTAAATTTATTTTTGTTACATTTAATTTTTATTAATCCATTATTTTGAAATGCAATCCTACTTTCGATTTTACAGGAATATTTTAAAAAAATAAACTTTAATTAACGTAAAAAATTTAAACAATAATCAATACTTGTAAAATACATTACTTGTTTATAAATGTGCTCCCAATATATTTTTACGAATCAGATGCCGCTTTTATAAACTGCTGTAAATGTAGACAATGCCATTGATTTATCAAATGGCGTTTGTAGGGTCGAATTTAAGCAATTACAACTCATCTTATGACTAGAGAGGAATTTTTTATTCGAAGAAGCATTTGATATTCAGTTTGATATATTGGCACTGCAAAATATTTTCATCCTTCTATAAAATTCAAAAGACGAAATAAATAAGGAGGAAAATCTGATGAATATTTGAAGTTTGTTAATTGTGTTATATCACTCGTAATACGCATAAAATTGCTAATCTGGCGGGCATTTCAACAAGAGAAACAATATTGTTTGTAACCACAATTACTTCAGAAGTTGTATGTTTCTAGTTATAAGTACATTTCGGTGGAATGGAATTTGCGGCAGAGGGAAGAGGAGACTTTTCACCTTGCCATGGGCAGTATGTAAGTATAAATTAGTCCATGGATACCTAGGTTCATAAAACGATTCTAGCCCTATTCGAAATAGCTTTGAGGTGTATCGTAAAATGAGTGTTGTTTTTGTTGTCACGTAATGGATGAAAATGTTAAGTAAAAGTTAGATTTTTGACGGCTTGTGTCGTTAGTGGTAAGAATTTAGACAATCAAGGGTCTTCCTTGGCTCAGTCTGTAGATGTCATGATAAGTGAAGACGTACCTGTTGAGTTGGATGAAATCACGTTAGGTATATGTTTAGAGATATGTAAACTGAATAGAGAAGACTAAACCTATTTGAGTGGTATAGATTTTTTAAGATGAAATAATAAAAATAAGGGAGAGGTTATTGAAATTGTGTTCCACGGTGTTTTCTGTATCCATCAAGACCTCTATAAGAAATGTGTTTTATCTCTATCAAATTTGGCGGCTTTAATTTTCTGTAAATATTTTTGAATAAACTTATAAAAAATTCCTCTTGAATACATTTAATTCATATTACACTTATGCATTTACATTTTAAATGTAAGCAGTCAGCAATTAAAATTACAATATTTATTCACAGTAATAAATTATCGCAGCTTTTTTTAGTTTGTGTATGATAAAAAATGTGTGTTTGCTATGTTTATTAGTAACTAACTATTCTTTCTAATATCGCTAAATATAAACTGTGTAAGCAAAATATATAATAAAAACATTTATCTCTAACTAACTCTCTTTAAGCTGAAAATTTAAATCGTAAATCATGTATTTCCCTATTAGTTTATCCTTTAGCTCTCGCTATCGGGGATAAAAAAAAACAATTTTTTAGGTATATATTTAAGATGAGAGGTATTTGCATTTTCTTTTTCAGCTATATATTCAAAGCATCGCTAATTTTTTTCGACATTCAATCTCTATAGTCTTATATCTAACACATATTTTTTCTTTCAAAAGAACACCATTTGATCTTTAAAAGCAAAGAAAGTGAAAACTTTCAAAGTGTATTATTTATTTCAAACAACTGCAATTTGTAAGAGAGAGTCTCATTTTCTCATCGCAGACGCCTCATTAAAATGCTTCATGAAACAAAATACGCTCTTCAATCTGTTTCGAACAATATTTTCTTTTTTTAAACATTTTTAGAGAAAAGGGCAGATCAAACAATGCTTTTTGTGAAGTATTTTTCGATCACTGCTTTTTTAATGCAAAAAAGATTGTACATTCTTTTTTAATGAAAAATGTTTTTTATAAGCAATGTATAGTTATTTGCTGGATCTAGATATGCATTTCAAAATAAATGTTTTTTCGAATGATGTATAGCGAAATAACTATGGACAATCATTTGAAATTAGATTTTTACTTTCTCCAACTTAACAAAATGTATCTACTTCAGAGCCAATAGTTAGGGACACATCTTAAAATTGTGTTTTATTAATGAGACTAGTGGATATTTGCCCTTAGAAGAATCAAGAAAGAAATTAGTAATAAATCACCAAAAGATAACTGATTAAAAATTATACTACTTAATCTAAGACGATTTAAAGAAGCATTACATTAACAAAAAACTACCAAATGCTGAATATTTTTCTAAAAATTGTTATTAATATAATTTATGACAATTATTATTTATTACATGTTTTATTATTATTATTATATATATATATATATATATTAATATATATATATATATATATAATTATATATATATATATATAAAATATATATATATATATATATAATTATATATAAATATATGTTAATATTATATATATATGCTAATATATAATATAATATATATATATATAAAAATAATATATAATATATATAAATATATATAAAAATGTTGTGTTAGTTTGTATATGCTCGCATAACTCAAAAAGTTCTGCATGGATTAATCTGAAATATTGACACAACGTTGCATTTGACCCCGGTCAGGATCTTATGTACTTTTTATTTCGAAATTTTCTCTAAATTTTTTAAAATTTAATTTTTAAGTGATTTTTTTGGTGTTATGACGTCATACGATGTCACGATTCGCTCTGAATGCGAAAATTTAAACTTTACGCTTAGATTTTTCCAAATTATTGTATAACTCTTCTATGGTTATGTTTTTGGATTGTAATATTTATCTATTTTTTGTCCTTTGATACAAAATTGGGATTATTTTTCGAATAAATCATTTTTTAAAAATTATTCTTTCAAGAACTAAAATTTTGTTTGGTAGATTTGGCAACAGTCGGATAGCATTATCGCGGGATGTTTACGAATTTACTTAAATTCTACGTCGTGTAATTTTCTGTAATTTTAAGCTAAGTTTATTTCTCTTTATTGAGCGAAAATGAAACTAACATAATTAACTTCTATACGCTACTATTGTTTCTACCAAATAGTTTCAGTCAACCATTTACCTGAAATTAACAGACGTAGCCAAATGCCGCGATATAACACATTCAATGTCACTTGGAGATATTTTAATTTGACGAAATTATATAATCGACGGATTTTTTAATAAGAA
Organism: Trichonephila clavipes; assembly: GCA_019973935.1. Lineage (NCBI taxonomy): Eukaryota > Metazoa > Arthropoda > Arachnida > Araneae > Nephilidae > Trichonephila > Trichonephila clavipes. The sequence continues at coordinate 38,016 of BMAU01007131.1, read as the reverse complement.
TGGTTTTTTAGACAACTTTTTAAACTTCATTTGATTCTTACGCGTCATCGCAACAGTCGCCAACTTTAATGATAACTCGCAAAGTCGGCCATTCCATTTTCGCAGATGTTGTACGCGCGGAATTGGCAATCGTGCTTCTTTTTATACAGTGTCGCCAATAGGTTGCGATAATACGTAAGTACCTTTCATTTGATGTTAGTATTGAAATACAAATGATAAAACTAAGATTTTCTGATTTTGAGTCATCAAAATATTGCACCTTGTTTTGTTTTTCATTGCTTGATAAGATTATAACCTTCTTAAACAGATTCCATTGGTAATTTGTTAAAAAAATACTTGAAGTTCTTATGGCGTGCATTTGTCCGGGACGTAGAGCTACAGCTGTATCAATGATGCAGGAGCCCCAACGAATGTTATTACAATTCCACTTACATGGAGCTCATATCTGAAAAAAGGGCCACAAAGGAATTCAGATACAAGGCACACTCTGAGCTGTTTTTTAATTTCATATGTTTTTGTTTAAACCTTCACATTAACTGCAGTCAATCGGCTTGAGTACATAAAATTGTATTGCAGAAACTCGAACTTAGGTCATCGTACTGGCCAAGACAACGCAGTGCGAGGGATAAATGCTGATCAATTTAGAGTAAGCATCAGTGAATGAGCAAAACATACAGAGGGCTCAAATACATGTTGAGGAAGCAGGTTGTCATAAGATTACAATTATTTTTTCAAAGTATACTTTTGCGTTGATAAAGATAGTTCAGCTCCTTTTATGTCAATTACTGTTAGTATTGTATATCATTTTTCAATTTATTTTTAAGCACAGGATATTTACTTTGGATAAATTTTATATACACAATACTAAATTTAATTCTGTACACTATGTATGTGTTTAGCGAATATTATACCGATTAAAATCTTCCACCTACTGTAAAATCCGGCGTATAATACGCACTTTGAACACAAAAAATAAGATCGAAATTTGCAGGTGTGAGTTATACGCCAGGTATAAAAATGAGGGCTTTAAAAATTAATAAACAAATGAGCTTAAAAAAGGTAAACTTCAAAATATTTCAAAATACTGTTTATTTAAAAGACATGACATTGGTATTGAACTTAAAATGTGGTAGTTCTAAAAGTATACTATTTTTGCAATTGTTTATATAAACACCTCGAATAAATCGCTTCTAAACATAACAGCATTGCATTTGTACATTTAAGGTTTCTTCGTAAAAAAGGGGTGCACATTATATAGCGAATGTACTTAAAATTTAAAAATTGCAGCTTGAAAGTATGGGTATGCGTAATATGCCGGACTTTACGGTATTTTATCTTTCTCCAATGAATCTAAATTAAATTAATATATAATTTTTATGGTACTTATATTTTTCCTTTAGTCGGCCATTTACTTAAAATCAAAAGACATCGCCAAATACTGCAATATGCATTCAATAAGGGAAGAACATTCTATGCCTGTTTGTGCACAATAATAATACTTTTTTTGCACTTGGTAGTGAATTTTTCCACGAAATAGTTATTGTAGTTTTTAATAGTTGGGGCAAAAAAATAACATTAGACTCACAAAATATCTATTTTGTGCAATTTCAAAATTTTATTTGGTGTTACTGTGAAATATAAATGGAAAAATTAAGATTTTCTGATGTATATTTTGTGTTTGTTCTGATATTTATGTATTATGCAACCGTATTGGCAACATTAGCACTTAATTGACAATTCACCGTGTGTGATGCGAACAAAATCAGGTTTGATATAGTTGCAACAGTACCCAAGAACCTTTGTTTGCAACTTTTTTTTGGTGATTTTATCAAAATGCTAATTTGTTGTTAATAATTGGTTTTTGATAGCTTTTTATCATTTAAGTTTGTTATAGCTAGCTAGCTGTACCCAATCATGTTTTCCTGTGGCTCAGTCTGGTTAAAAAGAAAGAAAAGAGAAAGCACACGTCTCTAATATCTTTAACTGCTTTCACTTGAGGTATGATTTTTTTATAAAAAAATGTGGAAATATACATTAACAAAACTTTTCTAAACAGATTTCAGTTGTAATTTGTTAACAAAATACCCCCAAGTTATTATGGGTTTTTTTTTGTCGTGGTATGAATCGAAAATTATTTCCATTGTCTCCATAGCAGAGGTGCCAAGTTTGAAAAGAAATTAAATGACTCTTTTTAAGGTGAAAGGGTTAAATTTTTACAATGCTTCTGAGTAGACATTTTGTATAGCTTCATTGTCTGTATATAAACAGAAATTGTCTGCGGTGCCTACTTTAGAGCAGTAGTTGCCATTTTTCAACACTTCATGAACCAATTAATGTATAACTTTATAATTAGCATTTCACTAATAGGATTGACCTATATGTGGTGGAGCACTATAGCTATATTTACATCTTTATTTTATCTTCTATGCCCTGAAAATAAGCTTCATGAAAAGCAACAATCAACAGACTGAAGTGTTTTGCCTACAATTTTCCAAAAATTGGTTGAGGTTACCAAAATCGCCAACCTCAGGAATTTTGTGTTTTATTAGGTATTTCGGTAACCAAAAGCTTTTAGTAATGAATAATTCGTGTTCCGTAATATGTTATTTTGTTGTTCATCTTTTTTAAACCGAATCTTCATAAAATTTTAAATAATTTCCCAAGTTTTCTGCATACCATCCAAAATTTTTCACGCTTAAAAAATTGGTTACTGCTGCTCGGTAACACAAATCAGTAATTATGTATTAGCATCACTATAACAACATTGATTTCATGTGTATCGTACCTTAATATCTAAACAATAAAGATTCTAACATTTTTTTTATGAAAAAAGAAATGGAGGTAAAATGTTGCGATTTGCATGGCGGTAATTTGGCTATGGTGATGCTAATATTTAAGTATACAGATAACAAATAATTGTCCATGTGGAAAGCTGTCTGTGTCTAGATATAAGCCACTCTTTTTTAAAGATAGGCCCTTAACTTTTTGATAACAATTGCTAATGTTAATCGAATTGTGACTTGCAAAGATACTCTATCATTATTAACACTTTGTCGTAGTTTTCTGCTGAAAAATCCGTGTTGATATTAGAATTTTCCTGGCATATTCGAGTAAAAAACCTTCAGCATCTCATTGCTTTGAATTTCAGCTGTGTCAATTGATGCAGGTTTAAAGTTAAAGCATTTTTTTTTATTTTTTTTTTTTTAATGTTTTGAAATTTTATGTTTTTGTTTTAATTTTCTTTTCTTTTTAAGTGTAGTTTTAAGTTTTTAAGAAATTTTATATGCTTTGCTTGAATTTTTTTTTTTTTTAAGTGCAGTCAATTGGCTTCACTAGATAAAAATGCCTTGTGGGAAATTAAACTTAGGTTGTCATACTTGCAAGGCAAAAGTACTACAATGAGTGTAATTGCACATCAAACTCAGAAAGAATGGATATCAGCAAACGAGAAAAGCAGACAAGGAATGTCACAAACACAGGCTGAGGGCACAACAGAGCAACATGCAGTCAGACTTGAGGATGCACATTTGCGAGCACATCATTCGTGTTTTACATCAGAAAGATGTTAACCATAAACAGCACATCTGCGTCAAACTTGACTTTGTGGTGAGCAATCACACAATAACAGTCAACTTGCATTCAGGTACAACCCAGTGGAAGATTCTAGGTTCAGACAGCATGTTCTCATTTACACAATGATGGAAGTGTATCCTTATTGCGCAATGTTCTGGAATTTAAGGGAGAAACCAAAGGAATGTTTTGTACCACTGAATAAATTAAACTGCCTCAACTCAGAGAACTGAGCCATTACAAATTTCGCTTGCTAGATATACTGCAGAATCAAAACATTTCCTATCTAACATCAGAAAATACAATTCATATAGCCAAGTGACATTGTTTAGATAAATGTGCATTTGTGAACTCACCTCTGATTTAATAAAAATATCCGTAAGCATTGTAAAACTAACCCAATTCCTTCATTGAATCCAGAGCGGAGCCATTTAAAATTTATCTTCAAACTTGAGGTCGCCATCTTAAAGTCAATGTAAATAAATTTAGGTTCGTAACATGACATAAGGACAAAAATAAGCTGTAATAACTTCAAGCATTTGGTTATTAAATTATAAATATCAGTTTAGGAAAGTTTTTCGTGTATATATTTATACATTTTTTTTATAAAAATCATACCTGCAATGCAAATTATTTAACATACTGAAACGATGTCCTTTCTGTTTAACAAGACTGAGCCGCAGCAACGTGTGGCAGGGCTACAGCTAGTATATATATATATATATATATATATATATATATATATATATATATATATAGTTATATATATATATAGTTATATATATATATATATAATTATATATATATATGTTAATATTAAATATATATACACTGGTGTGCAAAAATTAAGGACGAAGTCGAAAAATTAGCATATCAGCTGAACGAAGAGGCAGGCGGACAGAAATACCAATCAGGAAGTTAAGTAATGTGATGTACGGTAGCACATGCGCAGATATGCAGGTAGACGTAATGGGGGAGTGTCTGAGTAGTATAAAGCATGTTGTCGGTTAAGATCAGTATTTCTGGCAAAGAGATTGTGAACGCCGTATAGCAGTTAAAATCACACCGAGTTGCTGCCTCAGCGAGAATTGGCGAATAATCAATCTGTTAGACGACATCTGGATGCTTGTACCCGAGGTCGAATCATTGGGAAGTTGGAGGAAGGCCGCAGTGTGACAAGTGTGGTTGCAGAGTTCGGAATTGCTCACAGCATCGTTTCACGACTTTGGAGACAATTTCAAACTACAGGAACAGCTATCCGGGGGTTCAGTAGTGGTCGTCCACGAGGAACCACACCCGCAGATGACCGGTACATTGTCTTACAGGCCAGAAGAAACAGGCGGCAGACAGCGGGAGAAATCGCTAGACACACGACACAGGCGACTGGACGAACAATATCGCGTTTTACCGTGGCCAGAAGACTGCACGGTGGTGGTCTGTTTGCACGACGCCCTGTACGGTGTGTACCTTTAAAGCCTGCCCATCGGGGAAGGCGTTCTCTGTGGTGCCGGGAACACCGGATATGGAGAGACAATGAATGGGGACGAGTACTCTTTACAGATGAGAGCAGATTCAGTTTGAGTAGCAATTCTCAACGCATACTCATCTGGAGAGAGCGGAGACGCCGCAATCATCCCTCGAACATCATTGAAAGGGACAGGTATTGAGGTCGCGGTGTTCTCGTTTGGGGAGTTATCTTGCTTGGTAGTCGTACAGACCTTCACATCTTCGACGCAGGTTCAGTCAACGGGACCCGTTATTGTAACGAGATTCTTCTTCCATATGTTCGTCTTTTTAAAGGCGCTATGGGTCTGCAGTTCCTTTTCATGGACGACAATGCACCATATCATCGCACAGTAGCTGCCGAACAGCTATTAGAGAGTGAGGATATTGAACGTATGGATTGGCCGGCACGATCTCCGGATCTCAATCCCATCGAGCATGTATGGCTGTTTCTAAGCAGACGCTTGGCAGCTCGTACCTTACCACCAGTAACGATTCGGGAGCTTCGATTGGCGCTGAAAGACGAATGGACAGCAATGCCTCAACAACACATTGACACCCTCATTCTCGGCATGGGCAGACGCTGTGAAACCTGCCTAGCAGTCAGGGGAGATCATATCCCCTACTAAAGACGGGATGTTTCTTGCTGGACACCCATCAAAGGGATGTTTCGGCCTTCAGTTGCATTGCGCTCCATGCTACTTTTTCAATCAAGCTTCTTTTTATCCCTCTGATTTCTCTTTTATTAAGTGTTGCTTACGTTACACATGTCCTTACGTATTGGGGATCTTACGGTATTAAATGTGTTGATTTGGAAAGCTTTTGTTCAAAGTTATATTGAAAAAACCATCTCGTCCTTAATTTTTGCACACCAGTGTATATATGTTAATATTATATATACATATATATATATATATATATATATATATATATATATATAATATATATATATATATATATATATATATGCTAATATTATGTATATATATATATATATATGCTAATATTATGTATATATATATATATATATATATATATATATGCTAATATTAATATACACTTTCTGACATAATATAAAATGCAGATTTACACTCATATAGCATACTTGTCTATGTAGAAAGGAGAAGTAACACAATACTTATCCTATGACTTAAAATTAACTTGTTAAAATATATATTACTTAAAAGTAACATAGACAAAATTTAATTCTTAATTTGTTAATTTGTACAGTTTTTAATTAAGGTTCGTAAAGCAGATTTAACATCAAAGTACAAGTTTGGCGAAATTAAACTTCCGCTACCCACGGGTCCCTGGAGGCCGTTCTACTGGTCCGAAGAAAAAAAAATTGGATAACGACACTTCAGATGATGCACTCGAGGATTCTTAAATAACAAATAAAAATTAATTACCATTAATTGGCGCTGTGGGTCAGCACATTCTAGCAAAATATGTTAATATCATGCACAATAAAAGGAAGATGTTGTTCTTGCAACAATCATATAAGAAAAAAACATTGACAGGGGTTGATTTCGGAGCGTGCTTTTAAATACTTGTCGGTAAAATTAGAGAAAATATGACATCTAGGTGTTCTTTCTGGAAGAGGACGAAACAGATTCAACACCACCGTCGTAGAGGATATTTCTACAGCGGTCTTGGAAGGAAGCCAGGAATCACTTCATGGAACTATCAGCGCACTCAGAACTTCAAGTACCCTTGATAGGCCTACTCCACTGTACGACATATCATGCATAAAATTTTGAATTTCTACTCGCAGAAGGTTCAAGTGGTTCAGCAATTCAAACTCGCAAGACCCAGACACTCGTAAAACCTTCGAGCTAGAATTTTTTGCAAGAATGGCAATGAATGATTCAATGCCATGGAACATACTGTGGACGAACGAGGCTCATTTCCATCTTAATAGATAAGTGAATAGCCAAAATTGTCGGTTCTGGGAGACAGAAACTCTCCACGCGGTACATGTTAAGACTTTGCATGATGCGAAAGTGACCGTATGGTACAGGTTCAGTGCTTCATTCATTCTAGGGCCTTAGTGTTTGGACGAGTGAACCCTCATGGACTTACAACCTGTTCTGTTAAGGGGGACCTTACAACGCGACCTTCAAAATTGTTAAGACAGGCATTTACAAATACACGTGTCATTAGCCGATGTTTCCCAACAGCTTAGCCTCCACGATAACCTTTTTGTTTACCGGCAGCGTTTGACAACTGCTTTGGATTGAACATTATTCGTCGTCTTGAGGGCCATCCAGTAGTTATTTTTAAGTTATTATTGTTTGTTTATTTCAGAAACCTGGAGCGCATTATCTGAAATGTCTGTTGCCCAAATATTTTTCTCTTAGGACTAGTAGAACGGCTTCCAGGGCTCTCTGTTTAGCGGAAGTTTAATTTTGCTAACTCTTTATATTATTATAGCATTCAACACATTGTTATTCTATGAGGAGTAAAATTATGATTGGAAATATTGTGAAAGCTTGGGAAGCACTGGCACATACCTATATTATTAAAATTTAAATTAATCTAACTGTATCAGTTCATATCTGTATAAACATTTTTTTGTAAAATACTTGAAATTATTCGCATGAACACATTGAGCTTTTATTATAAAATTATTTTAAAAAAATGAGAAATAATGCTTAAGAAATAGAAATGCGTGAGGTTGTACCTGAATAAAACTATTAAAATAAGAAAAGTAATCAATAAAAAAAAATTCAAAATGGGGAAATGTTCTTTGATAATTTTCTTTTTGTTTAAACGTACTGCAATGTATTAAAGTTACGCAAAAGCCCAAGGTTTTTGAAGCAAAATATAACGGACATTATTTCTCACTATCATTTTGATCTAGCTAAATTAGAATAAGAACTGATAAAAAGAATAGTATTTATTATATTACTACTTTTGTAGAATTTACAACATTCTGGCAAATGCCATAGTTTGTGGCAAATGTACTAAAGATATCTAAGTCGACGTAAAAATTAAATAGTTATTTTTAATTATTTAAATTAATAGTTAAAAAATTAAATGTTTATTTTGAATACAAAATGTTCACACTGCCCATCCTCCCTTCGAACAGAGACAGTCTTACAGGAAAAGGAAGCATTTATAATGTGTGACATTACGGGCTTATTAATTGAACTTTAATTGGGATAAATAATAATTATTTTTATGCAAGACAATTAGTGTCTTAAGTAAAGTGCTTAAAATAGGATTAAACAATCTGTTGAGATTTCCTTTTACAAGATAAATTTCGAAAAGGCGACACTACTATTTTTTTTGCAATTACTATCTTTGATGCACATACAGATTTCTAAATAAAATCAATTTTATTTGATTAAAATTTTACAGCTAACAATCAACAATAGTTTACATTTAGATGCACCATTGGATTAATTGTTTTATGGTCAAAGATGTGTTTTTGAAGCATATATTTCATCTTTAAAAATGGCTCCATATAAGAATGTTAATAATATTTGAAATATCATTTGTTTATCCCCACTTTTAACTTATGCATTCATCTTTGATGTTTTATAAGACTCTCTTCAACTGTGATGCATACTCCATCTATTCTGCTGGAAATGAATAAATGAAAAATCGCAGGAAAATAACTTGAAAAGATTGCAACCAAAATGTACTGAATGGAGACTGACTACTTCTCCAAAACGCTAGTTTTGTACAAACTACTTTTTCTAAGCTTTCATTGAAAGAATTCATTTTTAAGACAGCACAAAAGCCCGCAGAAAATTCCGTTCTAAAAAGTCGTTAATCCTTCTGACTTTAGCCCTTGAACACATTCCCCAGCTCCTTTTAATGCATTCTTCTTTCCTATTCACGAAGGGAAGCGTTTATTTTTCTCGTAGAAGTGTGCGCCCTGGCAGGTAGGGTTAAGGCCAACCTTTATGAGTACAATGGCTTCTAAAACTGCAAATTAAAACCATTCTGAGTGCAGTTAATTCTTTTTAAGGAGCCATTCTTACCTTAAAGTCTCCCTCGTTTTAATTTATTTTCTTCTCTCTTTTTTTGTATGTTCTCTGCTGAAAAGAGACCCTTGAGAAAGTAACTCGGGAAACGAAGATGTTCGTCAGTAGAAGAATCAAACACAACAAAAGAAAATTCGGGAGGAATGAGGGGGGAAAGAAAGAAAGCCAAGAGGCAAGATTAGGGTTAACAAAGGAAAAATAAATTAAGATTGTGGAACTATAATATGAAACAGATCATGGTGAAGTGTTTTGCTTTTTGAGAAAGTTGACATTGTATGATAATGTTTTTTCTTTCTTTTTTTTTCATTTGCTTTACTCGTATAGTTATGACTTTTAAAAAAGTATTTGCTTACTATATCATTCAATATCAATCTCCCTCTCACTCTTTCATGATATATATATATACATATTCATGAATAAAATAAATGATGCAAATGAATATCCTACTAAGATTGGATTATAGCAGAATTTCCAAGAATCTGAAATATTCAGCAATTAAAACTGTAAAAATAGAAGCCATTGGACTAAAGTGGATAACTATTATGATTACTAGAGCTGTGAATAGGGTTAAGCATTATTTTATGGATCCATCCTTCCTCTTCAGTAGAAATTTTTGACGTAATGGAAAAACAGAACCCTATTGAAAATTTACACCTACTTATATCTACACGTGGGATGAACATAAAACAATGAAAAAAAGAATGTATGGAAATTGAAAAAAAAAATTGTTTTCACAAAATTAATAATTACTAAAAGAAAATTTCAAAAATAATTAACAAGAAAAACAGAAACAAAAAAACATACCTATATTTATGCTAACCAATAAATTTATAAGACTATGAAACCACTACTACGATCTCAACGCTGCAAAAACGCGTGTTGATACACAAAGTTGAAAAACAGAGATGAGACGTCGATTGTCTTTTTGTAACTAAACTAAGCGAAAAGTAGATTAAAATTGAAAGTTAAAATTATTTTAAAATATATTTAAAAATGTTTTTACCTGAATATTTGCAATCCATGCAATATTGACATAAGTTGTTTTATAATTATTTTTAATTCATTGTCAGAAACTAAATCCTTATTTATTTATTTATAAAATTTAGGATACAATTGCTAAATAAAAATGTGTATAGGTTACTACATCAGAATGTCATTTTTATAATTTAAAATGCAAAATTTCTCTTTTTTAAAATTATTACTAGTTAGCAAATTATTCTTAAGGTTCAATTGGGGCTCTGAAAAGATTGCTGATTATTACTGTGATTGGTTGTTAGTAATTTCACAAATTATGGAAAATAATCCAAACTAGGAACATAATCCACCACATTACTGAAAATAGTTAAATCATATATATATCTAAATAAGTAACTTGAGTCGTTACTATTTTTTTCAAGTCCATAATAGTGTAAATAAATATTAGCCAAAGAGTTACTTATTGTGGCAGTTCTTTAATTTGCTGATAATTTATTTTATTTCTTACTGTTAGCTTTCATTTAATGTATGTGACACTTCTGTATAATTTTTAAACCATTAAAATGTTTTAAAGTTCAAGGTGGAAAAATTATTTATTCTTAATGTGATATTTAAATTAAAAATTCACAAATTCATAAAAAAATATTTGTTAAGTTTTATGATATGTTAAAGTTACTTGATAACAGGCATTGAAATATTCTAAAAACATTAGGTAAAAAGTGTTACAAATTTAGTTATTAGGATAAATTTATTTAATATACATTTAAATCACTTAATTATATTTGTACTCTTCATTTTTGTAGAAAAAAATGCTTGTTTTTTTCAGAAATTAATTCGTAGCTCTAAAAAGAAAATGATCGTATTTTAAAAGACTTTGATTCTGATTTTAATTCTGCCTTTTTTATATATGCATAACGAATTTCAGAATTAACCAATTTATGAATGATTTCTGGATTCACTTTAATTCTATAATTAATCATTTTACTTCATCCCTAATTAAAATATACCAGTCAAATGAACACGTAACATTCGTCTTTAAAAATATAATTCTGAAAACCTTATCGAACAATAAAAGCGTGCAATCATCGCATTTTCTTATGGTATCCGACTCCGACTACGTTAGGAATCGTGATTTTACTAAAGCTTATAAACAAATATATTTTTTTTAATAGTTAGTGTTTCTTAGATTAGAATACACATATAAAATCTATTTAAGAACGTTATTACAATAAAAAAACATTTAAAAGTATATATTCTGGCAGAAAATGAACACAAAATTATAAATTTTCAAAAACCTATTCTGCTTTTATGAAAAAAGCTTCTATAATTATGATATTTTGCCTATTTATAGCTCAAAACTCTGTACAGAACCTAAACTATGATTTTTGAAATATATAAATTAGAAGCGGATTTTTCCGTATTTTTTAATGCAACGGAATGGAAAAATTTTTAACAAAAAAAAAAAACGCCGATAATTATTTCAATTGGTAATATTTTTGAAACTAATATGAATTTTTCCAGTAATCTAGTTCAGGCTCTCTGAAGAAGTCTTAACTACATATAAACTAAATATTAATTATTATAGAAGTATTTTTCATGAAAGGAGAATATTTTGAAAAGTGATAATTCGAAGTTCATTTTTTGCCAAAATATTATATTTAAAAAATTGTTTACTATAATAATTTGCTTAAAATGAATTTCTGCACGTATTCTAATCTAAGTGATACTAAAAATATATATATATATTCATTTGTTCGATTTTGAAAAATTACTGTTCTGAACGTAGTCGAATACTTCAAAATGCTGCGCAAAAACAAAATTCTGTAATAATATTTTTCAAAGGAATTTAACTACAAAGGGATCAGAATTCCTAATTTTAATATGAAACAAAATATAGAAAAAAGAAACATTGATATTTATTTGTAATTATTTAGTGTTTTAAAAAAAGCCCATCAAAATTACTTTTTTGCCTTTTTTTTTCGAAACTAGAAAGTTTACCCAACAGGAATCTTAGATTTATTCTTTGAATTGATACAATTAACAAATGTACCTCCCCCCTCGAAAACCAAACAAATAATTTCAATTCACTAGTGAAATAAAATGAAATTAACATATCATAAAAAACAGAGATTACAACTTCATTTCTTTTAAAAATAAAATGATTTTTTTTAATTTTATTTCGGTCGAATATCTCCCGAGATAGAGGTGTTTCGAAAGATCGCGCTAAATTTCAGTTTTATTGCAAAATAAAAACACTGCCAATTGGTTTAATTAAAACACATACTTTAATCAACGCAGCGTATCCAAAAACACAGCTTCCGAATTTTCAAAATAAAAATTAGAAACACGTATATAGAAAAAAAAAGAAGAAAAAGATGAAAGTAGCAAAAGTGTGTGCTCCAAAATAAAAAGAGTCGAGTTGAGTTGCGTTGCGTCGCAATCAGGCAGACGATTACTAGGAAACTAATTAATTACAACAGCGAGAAATCTTTGAAACAATTTGAACCAGCGTACGCTATGTACGTTTCTCGAATGTTTGATGAAATTAGTTCTCTATAAAAGGCAGTTTTCGACTGGTTCCACCAGGCGTCGCTCGAGTGGGTCATTTTTAACACAGAAGCGGTGATTGCGTTCGGAAATTAAATCGCCCGCGAGTTCGAACGGAAATGTCAGTCCCCGTGCATTTTAATTAATTCTGTTTTTGTCGTGCAGAGAGAAGGGAGCAGCGATTTCTGCGGTCCTACACAAATTAAAGAATCGGTCGAGGTGGGGGTTTTCACCGCGCGCCTTCGATGCTGTGTGATGAAACGTAATTATTTTGTCAAACGACCTCGGGATGTTCACCCTGAAGAGAAGTGAATCGCAAGGCATTTGTTTACAGGTGTAAGGGGTTATGTTTAGCGAAGTGATTGGGTTGTTTTGTCTGCATGGTCTCGTAAAAGAGAGCAGTAGTTATTGCTTTATATAGAATTCTAAGAGTAAAATTATTGTAAACCGCTTTTTTTTTTTGACAATTGATTTTTTTTTCACATTGGATTAACAGGAAAATTCTAGTAAAAATATATATTTTTTGCTTTCTTTTTAAATGTGCGCTTTCTCAAAGCGAATTTATTGGATATGTTTGCGCACGGAAATTTATCGTTAAAACATTTCCTTCGTAAATATACTTTCATTCAACCATCTGTTAGGCTTCATTATCAATGAAAATGTTTTTTTTTTAATATTAAGGTAACTGATCAAAAGTAAAATGGTAAATAATAAGCAATTGGAATTTCTGCTAGAATTCATTCTATGAATAAAAATAATTCATTACATAATATGATTTAAAAAAGAGCAATTAAGTAATTTTACTATACCTCACATTACCTCATTTAATTTGGCATGAGTTAGGTCTAATTTGTATTAAGGTTATTTTGAAACATTTTTATGTAGTCAAGGTGGCTCATGTCATCAAAATGAAAAAAATGAGTGTTGAATCTGTCGAAGCTCAAGTCTTCAAGCTGGCCTGGAAGTATAGAGAGCGATGAGCCAGTTCAAAGGACGTCTTCATCGTTTATCCGATGCACACAGTTAATGACACCTTTTTATACTCTAGCTGCCGCCCATACGGTAGAGTGGTTTGAGACTCTGACTGCGTTGCCGTAAGACCTGGATTCGAATCCTGGAAATTTCACGGAAGTTTGTAAATGTATAAGGCCTTCAATGCATAGGGGTACTCTAAAAAGCCTTAGAACCGCAGGAAGGGGAAGAGAGGCGGAAGGCCCCTGAACACCTCCAAGGTATATTCCCTCCGTATTGGGGTGAAACCGAGCCAAATCGTACTGTCACCTGCATGGTGCTTAAGGCTAAGACGTAAAAACCTAATGTTTAGTTAAGATGAATTTCGGTGACCTGATCTGATGTTACTGTCGATTAGGTGGTCTAAGCAACAACAACAACATAATCTAGCTCATTTTCAAATTTTCGATTCCAATGTTAATGAAAGGTAAAAAAGAAAACACACACAAAATAAATAATCTTCAAAATGTTTCAAGTTTTACTTTTAGATAATATCGCTCTCTGCAAGAGGCTCGTTGCCAATATATTCCTTGTTTTGTTTTTGTTCTTGCATTTGCATTGAAATTGTAAATTATAAAGTTTGCCAGCTGCTAAATATATCTATTTTTTTTCCTTTTTGAAAGTGATTAAATTTCAGGTTGTTGCTGGCTGGGTGGCGTAGTTGGTTTGTCACTGAACTTCCGCAATTAAGGTCACGGGTTCAACCCTGGCTCAAGTAGGTTGGAATTTCATGCAGCAGAAATTAGACACTGTCCATGTCTATGCGACGTGTAAAAATCCCCTTGGTTGTCCGTTTGGCTTGGACGCTCTCGGTAAAATTAAATTCCTAAGTACGATTTCACATCATCAGAGCTCAAGTACTTCCCACAAAAATTAATTGCAACACTTAGTATTGCCTATAGGAGCAGCACTAAAAATGGTACCAGCTCTTTATGAATGCAATAAAAATATCAATCCGTAGCCCCATTAGGGGAAAAAACATTAGGCTGTGTTTCTGCATAAGTTTGTTCAGACGAGAGGATAAGATTATTTTTCTCAGATAATAAATTTAAATATAAACTTTTTTATATGCAACCAAACAAAAAATAGGCAAGATTCTTTTATTTAAAAATTTAGTTTATATTTAATTTATTATTTATATATTTATTTAATTTTATTATTTTTACAAAGATATTAATGTGTAAGCATTTTATGACCTTTAACGAAGTTCGAAATGTTATTTTAACAAATTGAAATTGTGAAGCTGTCATTGAAATAAGTTTTAATTTTTCAAATACATATATATGATCACCAACCATTTTGATCGAAAAGCTTCAAAAGCTTAGGACAAAACTAAGATACAATTACACGTTGACGAGACAAACTTGCGACGATTATAAAGCAGAGCGGACAGAAAACAAGCAGAAGTGACATTCTGATGGATAAAATACTAAGACACAGAGTTAAAGTTATTTACACTTTTACATGATGAAGGCAGAGAGCAAGGCGCGGGATTACACAAGATGTTTGGTTTTATAACAACAGTGCAAGCGCGTGATGATTACGTAATCGTAGTTCTGATTGGATAGAATGGGTGGGACAGTGATTTATGATGTAATAATATTACTCGATTACGATTAAGATCAGGGTACTAGTTTCGAGCTAAATAATTAAAAGATTATTTCAATATTATTAAAAGAGTTACTTAAAAGGATGCTATAGGGAATTATTACATATATATATATATATATATATATATATATATATATATATATATATATATATATATATATATATATATATATATATATATATGTATGTATATTGTAAGTGATGTTTAACCTTGTATAACATGAACGATTATAATTTGATTTTGCATTTTTTTTCAAAATATATTCATTTAACTCATTTTATCCCACTGTCCTATTCAGAGGAGAGCTGAAAAATATCATGTGGAAATCATTACATTTATGTTGCAAATATTTTGTCAATTGGGTTATGTAAAGATATGTATTAGCTTCTTCTAGAGTGAGAGTTATGTGTTTCTATCCCTCCTCCTTCAGTTGGACATTTTGCATATTCATCTCATTTAGTGCGCATGATTTGTATCATCTCATCTCTTTGCGTTTGCAGAATTCTTCTTCAGTTTACTTCAGAGACTTGGTGGGCATTTTTTATGTGATAGTACTCCTTCGTTATCATACTGGTGGTTAATGAGAGTGATATTGTTCTTCGGTAATTTTTAGCGCATTATTTTTTAACTGTCCTCTAGATAGGACAGTGAGACAATAAGCATGAAATTGACGCATTATTCATCTCGTTATAACTAAGAGACAGAAGTAAAATAATTTCTCTTCTGGTGCTTAATTCCTGCTGAGTTATGTCTGTGCAAAGGTTTCTGAAGTTAGAAGATGCATTTGAAGTATTAAATAGTTTAAATCTAGATGAGATAGACGCTAAATTGTTGTGTTACCACCAGATGTCTGTGAACTAACTAAAGAAGATGAAGGTGATGAGAATGAAGTAAATACTGATGATATTTCTGAAAACGATGTTTCTGGTTCTCTGGAGGTTAGAACTTGAGATAGTTTATAACCTGAACAGAGCTTTAGTATTTTGACAACAAAGAACAGAAAAAAGCTAAAAGACATCAGTCATCTTGGATGAAGAATAAATCACCGCAACATACAATTTTGCAACATGAATTTTGCTTCTAACTGGTTATCATTCAAATACCTGTGAAAGTGATTTCTGGTCAAATGCTAACGACCTTGGCATTGACTTGGTCGAAACGACCTTGGTGAAAAATGACGCGACACGCGAAATATTTTGCAAAAATTTTAATCTTATTTACACTTTGTGGACAATGGAACTAACTCTGTTAGTCAGCATGCCCATAATAGATCCTTCAAAGTAAAACATTTATTTGTCATACTCAATAATAATTTTATGAAATTAGGAGACGAGTTTTAGGACGCAAAGAAAAAGTTAACGTGAAGAAGGGAATTTGATAAATTCTTACAACTAATACATGGGTGATGTGAATCACCACGACTGGTTGGCTCGACTTTATTCCATTAAAATTCGTCTGAACAAAGTGATATTTGCCACTTTTTATACGTTCATTAGATATGGCTATGGTAAATGAATGGATAATTTACAAAATTCTTAATAAACTCCTTAACTTGAAGGAGTTCTAAAGAGTTATAACAATGTCTAAACGATCTGTAATAAAAACAAGATCTAGAACTAGGATCTTGACTGTACTTCTGGTGCAAAATAAGATATTTGTGAAGACAGCAAATGTCAATTTTTACTTGAACGAGAAGAATAGAGTTTTTGTCTAAGAGAGATCTGCAAAGGAAAACCAAAAACATATTGTAGCAAGTGTGACAAAACACTTTTTCAGGCTTGCTTTCAAGCTTTCCACCAAGATTATTGTGAAATTCAACTGAAAAAGGAATTGTATCGTAAAAAAGTATTATTTAAATAAAGTTAAATGCGGAGTTGAAAAATATTAACAATAATAAAAGTTTCACTTTCTATTTAAAAATAATAACATGCAATTTTTGGTGAAAACTAATTAAAGGATCCAAAAAAATGTAACTGCACAATAATAAGTGTACTTAATGAGCATACACTCACGATCCTTACAAATGATGCACAAAGAAGAAATCACTGAATACGAATGAAATTTAATACATATGAAAGAAGCAAGTGATCTCAAAATCAAAGCAGCATAGTTGTTAATAAAATAATTATGGGTTTCAGACTGGGCATTTCGAAGGGGGTTGGGTCAACTTGTGTAGTAATACAGGTCTTAATAGAATGTTTAAATGATTAAAACAGATAACTGATATTCCCCTGGGGTAAAATGGTTGAAGTTTGTTGTACAGTACTTTCTAAATATCGAACGTTGTGACAAGCTGGCCATTCACGTTTAATCTGAAATCAAACAAACTCTCTAAATGATGAAACCGTAATGATCGAAGGTCATGAACACATTTGTACAGAGGGTAAATAATCTTTGCATGCTGTGCCATATACAGCTAAGCATTATATTTTTGAAAGAAATCACCGATACTCCTGTCAGTGAATAGAAGCACATGAGACTGTATAATATTATCAACAAATCACTGCGAATCATTACTAGAAGTACAGAATATCAATAGGTATTGCTCTTTTAGATAACGATGACAGTTCGAGAATCTGTATATGAAAATTCGCGTTGTCGGTAATATCAACAGCCAGCTACATTAGTCAAATCTTAGTCTTTGACTGTGCCCTGTTTTCAAACCTCGGAAACGCATAATTTAACAAGATAAGACCACATGCTGCCGATTGTCTCCTGACTTACTTCGAGTTATTTAATCACTACTTCTTAACCTTTTCGATTGTTGCCTTTGCAAGGACGCTCTGCAGATCTATCACGCATTTAAAAATATATGGTCGTTTAGTAGAGAAAGGCCGAACCAACATCTGTCTCCAGCCCAGTGTTTCTCAAACTGTGGGGCACGCCTCCCTTAAGGGGCATGATAGTTCTATAAGGGGGGCGCGAGCATATTGAAAAGTCAAGAGTAAAATATTATTAAAAAAATTATTAATTTACTGAAAGTAAACAAACAAAATACATTCTGACATAAAAAAATAAAATACACATTTACACTGATGTATTATACTTATAAATATATCAGTGCTACCCAATGTATTTTATAATTAATATAACAATTCCAAATTAAAAACAAGTTTATTAATTACCTGTGACCCCATGGGCTTCTCCTATATATAATTTATAACAAAAATTAACACTTATCTTGATAATTTTTGTACGGTTTATAATTTATATCTTGATAATTTTTGTACGGCCAATCATAAGTTTCACGATTCGCTTCATATTACCAACCGTTTTCCGTGCAGGCACGCATATGTGATGTAATAGGGGAGGGGGAGGAATAAAGGAGCAAAAATAATCTGGAATAAGAAAATCTTTTGCAACCATTGCCATGGTCCTTTTATTGCATTCCTAGGTCTTGGAATAATTTTAGGGATAGCAGTGCACAGAAAAGATCGTACTTCGGGAAGACGTATATATACGTCTGGAGAAATAAAGGCTTTGGCTTAGCGAGATGTTTATATACATGGCGGGTGCTTAAGAGGTTAGAGTCGTATCGTAGTTATAGCGTCAAAGTATAGTATTATTTAATTCAGTACATTATTATTGTATGGGGGGCGCAATGAAAATAAAGATTGAAAATTGGGTCGCGAGTATTGCAACTTTGAGAAGCACTGCTCCAGCCCCTACGATTGATGAAGCGTAATATAGACTTGAAAAAGCTTGTGGAGTGAGATTTGATATCCAACCAGTGATCAACTCAATGCGTAGCCAGATTAGGGACATTTTGGCTGTCGCAAGCAGCAGTTGTGTGTATTAATTTCGAACCCTGTACACCTCCAAATTTAATCATGCTTTCTTCCTGCTATACTGACTGCGTAAAATAAGGGGATGTTATTTAAGCTAAGGATAGGAATTTATATAATCAGCACATAAATGCAACCAACTGTTAACAAATTTTAGTATCTATGGCTAGAATCAGATGCAGATTAACACATTATGGTTATTATAGCATTTCGGGTATAAAACCTGATAAAGCTTTAATAGCGGAGAACAAATGGAACAGTGCAAATTTTACAAGATATTCGTTTTTAAATGCAATGTTTTTTGAAAAAGTGTTTTCTATAAAGGAAAAACAAATTTTTCCATTTCCAATCATAACACTAAATTGTTAAAATCATTATTTTTTTAAAAAATGATTACGAAATTGTGAATACATTTACAGGTTCTCTTGCACTAATTTGTCAAAAAGAATCAACCTTTTGAAACGTAAGATTATTTATTTAGCGATTGAAATTTATCTAGCTTGGTGTGTCTCCATATTATGAAATATATGTTTGTTCTCTTCCCCCTATCTTCTAAATATATATTTCAATGTTAAATTAATGTACCGAATTTAACACTCTTATTAACTACAACAAAGAAAATAATTATTCGAATTCGTTCCTTTGTTGTCTAGATCCACTCTTGTTATAAGGTTTCCCATTGTTGTATTGTTGTACATAAAAGCAATAACCTGTATCTGAAAACATAAAAGCAATAACCTGCCTCTGAAAACATAAAAGCAACAATGAGGTAGAAATTACAACACATTTTTTAGGAATACCATTGACGTAACAATTGCTTATTAACTGAATACATAACGAATAACTTTTTCTAATAAGTCTATCATTTAAATGTGTTATATTCCCTTATAATCTCTCATGAAGCATTTGGATATTCTGAAGTACCAGATTTTAAGAAGCCTGGTGTCAAATAGTCGTGGGAAAGTCAGCAGCTTGAAACTAATGGTTACGACTATTGACGTCAATAGTCTGGCTTAAAAGGTCAGATATAATCTGCTCCAGGTTGTTTTACATATGCTTTTCGAGATTTGTCAACTATATATTAAAAGGAAAGTATTATAGTTCAAATGGGTTAAGGACATGTTCGACGAAAACATATTTGTAGTTTGAAAGCAGATAGTAGAATTAAATTTATTCTACCGGTGGTAAATAAATAATCTTTGGTATCAATAATGTTTATAGAGAGGCAAAACAGTATAAAATAATATTTTGTTCCTTAAATAATTTGAAAATTTTATAATCAACAGTTTTCAACCAGATGAAAATAATGTATTAAAATTTTAATGATTGATTATAAATTAAATAATTCGAAGTTTGCTTTCTTCTGCCAAAAAACACCTTTTTCCAAATTTAAATTTAAACTTTTAAAAAAATAAATTTAGTTCATGTTTGTGAATTACGCATAAACGTATTGACAGATGAGGATACCATACTTCAACGCTATAACTACCAAAACCTTTATAACAGTTATGTGATGCGTACACACATTTACGGTATCACCATAAAGTTATTATTTGGTTATATTTCTTAAAAAAATAAAAAAAAACCCTTTCTTTTTATATTAGAGCATTTTCCTTAAATTTTTTACAGGTCTCAAGTACAATATCTCTAATGTTAATCGAAAAAGTGAAAGTTCAAAAAATTATAAAGTAATAAAATATTTGTGTAATAATCAATCACTATGGATAAAATTTATTTATTAAATTCCATTCTTTTAAGGACAGCTTATTACACAACACAATTAATATCTAACTAAATTAAGGTTATAAAAGAAAGTACTCAGTGAGATGAGGAAAAAAAATAAATCAATGGGAGTCTAAATTGATTACATAAGTTAATTAATTACATAAGAAAAAAAAATAATACTAGAAATTTAAATTTCGACATTTTTTTTTTTTTTTTTTCTCAAAAGTAAAAATTGCTCATAAAGAATTTGTATGCTGTCTAAAACTAGGTATAAAATTTCTTTCGAAAAGTTATTATTGAATTTAACGAAAGGATACAGCACACAAAACCTATTTTTGTTTTAATATAAAAAATTCTTGCATATATATAGCAAGATAGATTATTATTTATGTCCCTCTATTCCCTTGTAGTAGTCGATTTCCATAATAATTTTTTCTTAACGGATCTCTATTAAACAAGAGAAGCATTCATTCCAAAAAGCAATTTATTAAGTCAGTTTGTAAGTCAGATAGTTCTGAAGAGTGGCTTTGTATGTATATATATTGTAAACATGTTTTACTTGCATATATATGTATAACTTAACTCAGTTTCGCATGAGGGCCAAGGTCTTCTGTACCCAACTCAGTTGTGACAAACCTATACGGAACTTTATCACTAACCTTCTGAGTCGTCTTTTTTAGGGAAATTTAATTCCCCTACCTATTTCCAATCAATTCCAAAAGGAGGACAGGATTCCTTGTTATGCAGATTAGATAAAGTATTTAAGTCAAACGGAATAGTAAAGCAAAAGGCAGTAGGAGAGAGAGATTAAAGCAGAAAGGTATAATAGCGAAGACAGAGATTTATTATTGAAGTTTCTTGGTGGATAATTTAATCTCAGGAAGAGTTGAGATTCTGTGTGGTAAATATTGATTTATATTTAAAGTCTCGTTAAAGTTTTATATCATTAGTGAGATTAAAGTTAAATGTTCAATAGGAACATTATTGAATATAAATCTATGATCTCTTATCGCGGTAATCTCTGCGTGATCAATATTCTATTTGTTAATTAATTGGATCATTAAATATTTAAGTTAATTTAAAGGAAAGCCCCTTTTAAACCTCTTATGGCTAATTTGATTTATTTGTTATTAAAAGTCTTTGATTCTATTTGGGAAAAATAACCAAATAAAGGAAGTTATTTATAAACATGGCTACTGGCTCTTATCTGACTCCAAACTATCCTCGTTCTCAAAGTGAGATCCAAGGGGATCTTCACACAGTATACGCGACCTTGGGCCCTAAGGTGCATGAGCAGAGGTACCGGTCAGATGGTTAGTCTAATGCTATATATATATATATATATATATATATATATATATATATATATATATATATATATATATATATATATATATATATATATATACATATATATACGATAGCTTTATTTCTCGTCCTAAAATATTATTCACCAGTTTTTAGTACTGAATAATTTTTAAAAAAATAGAAATAGTACAACCAATCCAGAATATTTTTGAATAGACAAAAACTTCTCTGTATTCATAAGTGCCTCCCAAGGTCACTCGAACAGCACTTACAGTCAAAGTTGTATAAATTTATCACTATTGTTTTATAATTGAATTCATAGTTTAGTTCAGAAGGAAAATTAAATTATTTGTACCACTTATCTTTTATACATTTTCTTATACTTTTACAGTTCATAGGAAATGCTTCAAAAACAATCTCGTGTCATATTGTTTCCAGTTCTGATGCCACTAAAGATCCGCTGATAGTTAGGCTGATGCACATTAAAATTGTCGAGGCTTAAAAATCTCACTTTGATATGGTGTGGAAGTTTTGAGAGAGGGTGTCAAAGGTGTCTTTCTCGTGATTTTACCAAGATTCAAGATTATAAGGTCTGTTGCCAATATCCTTAGTATCAATTTAAAGTATAATGTTAATTAACAATCAATCAATACACTAGCAAGCTAATAAGTAGTGGATTTTTTTACTTATAACAATTTAACGGGGAAAAAATTGGTACCAATGGTTTATTTACTAAACTGTTTACGATGTGTTTTTTCCTTGTAAACCACCGTTTTGTAACCTGTATATTATCTATGGTAAGTTTAACGCTGTAATGAGCAGTGGCTAATATGTCTAGTCACACATTAATTTTTTTTCTCCTAACGGCTGGTGGATATTTAGTCTATCCACAAATACTAGTTGAAGCTAAAACGTATACAAATCAATACAGATAACACGACGACACCTTTTTTTGCATTTCACTTCCTCTGATGTGTAGTTAAAATAAATTTTTCTTGATGTAAATCTACAAATTATATTTTGATCACCATAAATTAAATCTTTGATATTTGAAAAAAAACATTTCGGCATGTTTTAAGTATACTTTATTCTCATCTGAATGAGTTAAGCAAAAGTGCAATTAAAAAAAGTTTTTATTTAAGTTTTTGTTAAGCTTTTATATGTGGATAGAGGCTCTATCCACTGCCCTAATAGAACAGAAAAATGACCCTGAAATTTCATTCTTCCTCTACTCGAGAGAGAGCTCCTAGAATCACATGACAATGTTTGGGGGTGGGAAATATAAACAAGTTTTTATTACAATATGTGGTACGAGAGATTCTTGAGTTTGAAATTTTTCATTATAGCTTTTCTGCTCGGAGAAAACGTTTGCATATTATTGAGGCACATAAAATACTTTGAATGCTTTTTACTAAAAAATGTGTATGCATTTTATTTAGCATTTCCGTTTTATAAGATCATCGTACATTGCTTTTTATTATTACTATCAACGTAATGTAGACTTTAAGTACACTTGTGCAACACAATCCCTAGATAAAACTTATCTGATCAAGAGGCTATTGCTATGTTTGAGAATTGCCATCAGATCTTGTCAGCAGCCTCTAATAATAGAAGAATGATGAAGATTATGCTCTAATGATAGAATGATGAATAATATGGGAATTCAGCGTTTGCCTATCTATAGGGACTACTGGTCTAACTATCCTGATTTGCTTGATGAGTATATATCTCAACAAATGTCAGTGTAATCTTTCGCATATATTTTTTCACATTTGCATGCTAATGATAATTGCTTACAGCGGAAGAAGGTCAGAGATAATTTTGATAATCTATGCGAAATGCCAAAGTTAAATAAAATATGAAATTTGGATATATACTAATATCAATGTATGTTTTTGTAAGTATTCTATATATTGCGCAATTATTCTATTATTATTTTATTACACTTGAATTTAATTGTTATTGAAATATTTATATTAGCATAAATATTAATTTTCCATATTATTGTAATATGTTTCATTATTTCTGTCCTGAAATGTAAGTTAAATGTCCTAAATGCGCAGCGGCTATGACGTCTAGCCACCACCCAGGAAAAAAACCCCTTGATCAGACTTTTTTTGTGACTAAATAATGAGAACATCACATTTATCAAGTACTGTTTCACAGAAGAGTATTTGAACTTTGTGCGCGTTAAAAAGTTAAGAGTATATTAGGATATTAAGATTAGTTTCTTAACAGTACGAAAAAGACATTGGCCACAAAAAATGAATCTTCTAATATCATTAGAAAGAGCACTTTGAATAACTTTAACTGCATGAAAAGTTAAGTATCTGTCGAAAGAAGAAGATAAATGTGAAGTAATACAAAAAGTTAATTCTTTAAAAAAATCATTTATTTTGCGAGGACGATAAAAACAAAATGATGAAATTCCTCTCCGAAGAGAAAGTGAGCAATCATTTTGGACTTCTTGCCGCGAGCCAAAGCAAAATACTAGTTGCCCTGGCTTTCTCGGTAGTTTCGGTAATAAATTTCCTCTGCACTCTCTCCCCATAGGCCTGGGCCCTTTGGCCCCACGAACAATCTAAAAAAAGCAAAAAGGAAAGGGAGGCCAACTCCTCCACAGGGAATGGCACTGCCGTAAGCTGTGCTACATTTTTGATTAGTCTGTGACGTGGACTCGCGACTTCGGGAAAAGAAAGTAAAACTTACTTTTTTCCTTACTTTCGCTTTTTATTTTACTGTTAACTGATTATTTTCTGTGGCTTTTAAAGTGTATCTGTTCTAAGAAGATGGATGAGAAACTTTTCTGCATATTTAATGTGTATTTGTATTATGAAAATAAACTATAAGAAACTCAAATCTTAAATTTGGTATGAAAGTGCTTTGAGGAATTATTTCTTTAAATGTATTTAATATTTTTTTATGCGTGGCTTAAGAAATAAGAATAAGTTTTATTAATTTATATAATTAAAATTTGAACAAAAGTAGCCTTTTAACAGCATTATTGTTCTTAAAAAATATAATTTCATTACCTTATTTTTTAGGAGAATATTTTATTTTAATGCTTAACAGTCGTAGGAAAAGCAGTCAACACATTTTTATCAGAAGTGAAAAATTTTTAAATACAGTAAAAGTGGAAATAGTTACCCTTCTCTAACTATTATTATTATTTTAAAATGAACCAAACTTATTTTTTTAATAACACCCACGCATACGAAGCAAACTCCCAATTTTTTTGGACAAGGGCAGGCACTAAGCGAGAACAAAAATTATTGCTCATATGTTAAGCAAATTTAAAACCATTGGATAATTTTTTAAAAGGCAAGACAATTATTTGAAGTTTTAATGTTATAATCCTTTTTTTATGTAATTTTTAATTAAAATTAAACAAAGAAAGAAAATAAATAATACATTCGAAATTTTCGATTATCATGTGAAAATAAAGCTCAATCTACTATAACTGTATTCTGATGTCTTACAGAATTTCATAGAGGTCGAAATCTTATTCATAGTAAAACCCATCGCAAGTGTTTTACCAGATGTAGTTCTTAAAATCGTTTTGATAGTTGGGAAAAATTTTAATCGACAATAATCAATGGGCTTACCACATGATACAGAAGGGGACCTTAACATATATTCACTTATATGCATGAAACTATTCGCACGATAGACTGCGTGTGATGAAATAAGTTGCAATTGGGTCCTTCATACTGAAACTGAATACCAAAAAGGGAGAAATATGCAGCCGGTAAAGAAATATTTAAATTATTTATTATTGGGATTAGTATCGCATTATTTTTAAATTCTATTTTAAAGGTTTGAATCAACGAGTATTATTAACAGTTTTTTGAACTACCAATATTTCAAAGAAGTGTAGGTTATATCTTGAAAATAGCCTTAAGACATCAATGATAAAAGCCCAAGTACTGAAAAAGCTAAAAAGCACGGTTTTCATCGGAAGTATAGAATTGGAAAAAACAAGTAAGTTACAGGGGTGGGAGAATAAATGCAGATAACTCGCACTCCACTCGGTATCTTCCACAAATTCTCAAGAAGTTCACGTCAGAACCCATTGTTTAACCCATCATTTCTTACCATAACATTCAACTTCTCTTACAACCAAACCAACTATATAGAATTTCTCTAACAAAAATATGTGAGTATGGGATAGCAAATTTCCTTTGTTCTCATTTTACTTTGACACTTTTGACACTTTTTCAACTAAAAACACTTATGTGCACAATATCTTCTATTCCGAAGACGATATTAATTACATTATAACAGCATATTTAAAAATATTTTAATATATCTGCATATCTTTCCAAGAACGGCATGATTTTATACCCGCTAAAGTAAGTAAATTTGCCTACAGAAATGTATTAATGTTGGAAAAAACATTATTTTCAATATTTCCGGATTATGAGCTTCATCTGTTTCTCAAAAGTTTCAGAGTGACCTTCGTACTATATGTAAGAGTTAGAAACAAAATACCTCATTGTGTGTAGAAGATTCCCTAAATTAACGTTTTTTCCTTAACTTAATATTTTTAAATAACTTTCTTAGAAAGTAAAAACTATATACTTAAGAGCTTGCCTCTTTCTGAAATTAAAAAACCCAATAAACATGGTAAATTAAAGCTAGCGCATTTTTCAGCCATTTTTTCAAAAGAAAATTTTTAAGAAATTTTATTAATTGACACAATTATAAGTAGAAAAAAAAATTGAGAAATAGTTTTGATTTTGAAATGCCTCTTTTTATAGTATGCGCCTTAACAACATTTACAGCCTTATAAAGTACGCAGAAAAGTATCAAATTTCTCCTTTCTTCTCATATAACATTTTTTTCTGAAATTAAATTCATTTTTAAAGAATATTAATGCATATAGATTTAATTAATGAATGGGAAAAACTAATTTGTTTAAAAATGAATTACTTAAGTTTCCTGGCTGACCCGTGACTTTAAAACTAAAAATAAAGCAAAGAAAAATATTTACAATCATTTTACCAATTATATTTTGGATTAAGAAATATTTGTATATTCTTCAAATTTCACAGTAGTTTAATAAGACTTTTCTGTGATGTTTTTGATCAAGGATATATTGCCCTAAATAATTTTATCTTGCAGATAGAAAAATAAAAATGAAGGAAGATCAAAATGTCCATTACATATAGTGACGCCTTAGGCTTAGATGCATTTTTCATTAGTCTGTGCCATCAACTCGCAAATTGTAGAAAAGCTAAAGGATTGATTCCTTTTTTTTTTCTTATTTCCTACTCTCTTTTTTTTGCTCCAATACCAATACCGTTTTTAAAAATTTTCTTTTGAGTGAAAAAATGTATATTTTTTAAATAAATATTTTAAAACTACGTTTTGAAGTCGCTTATTTCACCAGTCAATGTCCATAAGCCAGTTAATTTAAATGAAATGTGTCAAAGCTTAATTCTGTACTATAGTGTTTTTAAAATGTTACAAAATTGATGCTCATATTTAAACTTTAAAGAAGTATAATATAGTTTACTTTTAAAAATAACTTACAATACGAAACTCTTTTTTTTTACACAGATGATATCTAGAATTCTTAGAAATAAGCTGTATAACGTACTTTCCTAAATAGTCTTCATTTAATATCTCAAACAGCCTCAAGTAATTTAAAAAGGAATTTAAATATAGCATAAGGTTATTTTCATGAATATTTACGGATAAACAAGTTTAAGAAGTCACGGAGTGTTAAATTTTTCCAGAGGTATAAAAATATAAACAATTTTCAAACAGGTATAATTCTTTTAATTTTAAAATAATTTATTCAAATATTTTAAACATTTTTTATAAAGGAATGGGGCTTCAGAAAAGTATAAAATGTTTAAAATATAATCATAATTTCAAAAATTATAAGCATATGAATATAAGAAAATTTTCTATAAAAAGTATTTATTAAGTTTTTTTTTATGTCGCGCTTGCTATATTTTCTAAAATAGTAGCTTTAATTACTAGCTATAAGTTGATTTATAATGTTAAATGTATTCTTATTACAATGTAGCTATTTTCATATATAAATAGAATAATAACTTATATATTTTAATAAATAAAAAAAATCCTTTTTTTAAAAAATAGTTTAAAAATACAATATTTTAGAAATATTTTGAAATACAAAATTATATAATACTAAAATTAGGTAGGGTTTAAAGAGTATGATGCATTTCATAATTCTACATAGTTTTATACATCAGAGGGTACTACTTTAGAAAATAACGTGCGCAACGTAAAAAAAAATATTTAATATTTATTATAGACTTTTCATTTGCTTATGATTTTTAAAATTATTATTATATTTTAATAATTTTATACTTTTCTGAAATCCCATTCGTTTATAAATAATGTGTAAGAAATTCGAATTATTTACTTTAAATTTAAAATAATTATACCTGTTTGAAATTTGTTTATATTTTCAAACCTCTAGAGAAATTTAACACATCTGAGACGCCTTAACAAAATTAATTTAAGAAGATATTTTAGTAATCCTAACACCAAACTCTTATATTGCTCTGTGAAAAATATGAGTAATAAAAATTGGACAATTTTTCATTCTGAATTTAAAGCTAAAAGTGCATTTTTGGTTAAAGTAATATCGAACATACGAATTGTGGTACATTACATTTTTAAGAAAGTTTCATTTTATTCCAAATTATATCAGTATCACATTTAGATGCCATATTGCTCTTAGTTTTCAGTTTTGTACACACACACATTTGTTCAAATTAAATGTACCTAATTTCAACAATCCCTTTAGAAATCCTCTTTGCCATATATTGTTAGTATTATGCAAAATTGGTGCTTAAATTTAGATTTCGACTACAATTTTAATTTAAAAGCATGACTTACGTGCAACAGCAAAACTTGGTGCCCAGAACTTCTCTTTGGTCATTTTTATTAGAAGTAAATCAGAGCAATCCAAACATAAAGTTTTGTTTACTCTTTCACGTTATACAGTCTATGACCATTTTCATTTGCTAAGAGTTCTACCAGGTAAACATTTACCTGCAGTACTCCAAATGCAGCTTTTACAAAGCACTTTTTTCCAACAAGATGGCCGTTCTAACCTCTGGAGTAGAGCTGCTCGAGCATTTCTGGACACAATGTTCCCTTACTGATGGATAAGACGCAGAATCCTAAATATCCGTTTAAGCTTATCTTCAGGTGTCATTTTAGTGCATTTTTTTTTTTTCAGTGTTGCATTAAATAAAATATCTCCTCAAAGAAATACAAGCGATATTGGAAACCGTGATTCCATAAGCATTTTTATCTCTACTGGGACTACAAAAATGCTACAATGAACATATCTAGAGCTGCACAACCACTTGCATATTATCTGAGTTAATAAAGATGTTCAAATGGATTAGTTAAAAAATAAAAAAAATCGTGTGTTCTCTCACTCTTAGTAAATATTTTCCTTTTGTTTCTTAGCTTTTTTTAAGCATTATTCTTGCGTCCCAATCCAGGTTATTTGATTTGAACATCCTGTGGTGTGTGTGTGTATACGCACACACACACACAAATATATATATATGTACAAGGTGTGACAAAAAATAACACTGGTCCAATAAATCACTGTACTTACGGAATTACTTCTCCTGGACAGTATCTCTTCCAAAATAGTTTTCACACTGCCGTATTCCGTGCTGCCATTTGCCGGTAGCAGTTTTGGAATGCGGGTTTCGGAAGTCACTTTAGGAGAATTTCCGTTTTTGCCTAAGCCTCTCTTCAACTGAAATAAAATGGGTTACCTTTAAGCAAGATTTAACATTTGGAAATTTTTAAAAAAAAGTCACATGGGGCCAAATCAGGTGAATAAGGAGGATAGTCGTCATAGTAGTATTTTTGCTGTGTTTAGAAAGTGTTTGGCAGACAGGGACATGTGAGCGGATGCAATGTCTTGATGCAACAGTGAACCATCAATCTCCAATTGTGGTCTTTTTTTCCTAATTTTTCATGAAGTATTTTTAATACTTCAGTCTAGTAATGTTGATTACCAGTCTGACCACTAATGGGAATAACCTTCTCATATCACAAATTGTGTCTATGTTTTGATCTGTAATCTCTGATCTTGGGTGGATGTTCATCATCTTTCGCACTGACCCTTCCCCTCAAAACATCTTATACCATTCAAAGACAAGTGCACTAGACAGTTTTATCTCAATAAGCCTCGGTTAATATTTGAAGTGTTTTCGCAGCTGATTTTTTTTAAAGTTCCATAGGAAACTTGATATTTATTTGGCATTTTTCCGGCAGAATACAGTGCACTTGTTCACTCAATAACGCAGTACTCCCAGTGCACATGTATAGAGGAGACATATGGGATGATGTCCCCAAAACCGCTGTTAGCATCTCCACTGTTTTTTAAGCTACACACATAGTTTCGTTTTATTTTTGACACACCTTGCATGTATATATATATATATATATATATATATATATATATATATATATATATATCATGTGTTGGATAAATTCTTGGATTGACAGGAGAAATGCAACGGACAGCCGTTAATCCCATTATATTTTATTTCAATATTCAGTAAAGCAGTCTGCACTCCAAGCCATGACACTACGAGAGCTCTTTCAGCTTTGATCAGCAGTGAGTGAGTCCCTAGTACACGTGTTTTCCTTTAGTCTGGTGAAAGTAGAAGTCAAAGTTCTTATGCGGGAGGTGGGCTGAGTTATACGTGTGATAAGTTTACCCCAACTGACACTTGAAGGGCTGTGGAATCATCAAACACAGAGACACGCACACACACGCACACACACACACACACATATATATATATATATATATATATATATATATATATATATATACTATATATATATATATATATATATATATAACCTGTATTCTTCGAATTGTCCCTTTTAAATAAGGTTTTGTTTTGCACGCGCGCGTAAAATTCCTCATTTTTCAGCATATTATATTAAATGATTACTCCAAGTACTAACTAGAATTAAAATTGGTGATTTGTTTACCAGTTTGGGATCAAAATGTATCTAAAATATCTGAAGTAGAATGTCTGGGGGTATGTAGTAAACGAGTGTCTACCTTTTTATAAGAATGTTTCTTCTTTTTCTGTTAGATTTACATCAATTGCATTAATATATAAGTACGTTTCCTATTTGAAAATGGACTTGAACGCCCACGTTTCGTATTTAATAGGGATAGAAAATCCAATGATAGTTACTGTTAGACATTTAAAAAAATCGGATCCAAATTTTTATGATCTCCTTGTGTTGTTTTTCCAATCCCGTTCCATGATCTCAATGAAAGTAAGCACACCGATTCGAACCCGATCTTTTTGAGTTTCGTGATTTGAGGTTGGCAGCAACTGCCATGTAAATCGAGCTAGTATTTAAACTCGGCTCATGTTAGTTTTTAAAAAGGAAGGAGAAACAGAAATATAAGAAGTGTGTGAGGGTGAGAACGGCTGGTTGGCAATGCAACTGCAGGTTGCATCTACACACTTTAGATTAGAAATTAATTTTACAATCATTAGAAGGCGGTTCCGAATCGGATGTCTACCTGGTAATGTTGCTTATTTGAACTTATTGTTTTTATCGCTCCAGTAACGAGCAAGAGTGACTTTATGATTGGATTATTAAAGGCCAATTTTAAGAAACCGTTTTTCGTCTTCATGCCTCCTCGACACATAAATTTCACTGGGTTGAACTTGTGGAGGACCCACTTTTGGTCGCTAAATTTTTTTGTCGCCAAATTTTTGAGCTGATAAAGGTTGAACGACGATGGTAAACTCCTTCCATTTCATCCAAAATTCTGGATTTGCAAATCACCTTAAAAAATGGCAACCCTAAAAAGTACAACGTAGCTCGCCTTTTCCGAAAAACGTCATTTTGACATTTGATTCTCGCTCTTTGGAGAAGGTCCGCTTCACACCGGTTGTTGTTAAGAATGGTGCGTGAAAGGAAATTAATTGAAAGTGAGGCTACGACAGGTTTCTTTGTGCCCTTCCTGGGCACAAAGGGGGAAGAAAGAGACATTAGAATGAGTGTATAGAAAGCTAATTTAATTGGGCTTCACACGCTCGCTATGAATGTCCGAGGTTTAAAAGAATATTAGCGTTTGTGGAGAACGAAAAGCGGAAAACGGTTGTGGATCGGCCACGAATGGCGTTGCCGCAAACCGTAGTCGAAAGAAAGATAATCGCCACGACGTTGCCCGAGGTGTATGAAAGCGGCACTTCTTGGTTTGAATGCGAAAGCAAACTCGCTTACACAATAATTATCTTGCGTTTGACCAGATATTGGTTTGGCAAGAGCATGAATGCGATCGTGGTAGAATGACTTGAAAGTTAATAAGAACAGGTCACAAGTTGGTGGATGACAATTTCGCGAATTCCCGCGGCATCCATCTGCAAGGGTGTATCCACCCTTTCAACGGAACATGACGAAATGCAAGTAAAGTGTAGGTTGTAAGTGCACTTTAAATTTTTTTGCAAATGATTGTATTCTCATGTATTTCGTCAGATTTTTTATATTTGCGAAACGCTCCCTTTCGTCCTCTTTTAAAAATGTAAACTGCATGTTGTACACACTGGTTTTAGAACGCTTTTTAAAATGAATTTCATTGCTTTCTCCGTTTTTTTTCTTTATATAATGATTAATTTAATGTATTATATTCGTTGTTCATCATCTTGCGAAACGCCCATTTTCATCCCTCCTCGCTGACGCACGCGGCATTCCCAAAGAGTTTTTCGTCATTGACGCCTTTTTGAAAACCTTCAATTTGGCGCTTTTGGCGAGAAAATTGGCGCCAAAACAGCAGTGGGTCCTCCTAGATTTTACCATTTCACCGCTAGCTTTTTGCAAAATTTAAATTTAGCTATAGTACTTCCAATAAGTGGAACGAAATTTGGTTATGCGGGGCCACACCTAATCCATGTACTGTGTCGAGGCAGGCTAAAGCAGTAGAACCGTGGAGTGCCATGAACTTTGTCTATTTAAATACTGTTCCAGTCTAGAACTATTTTTATGAACTCTGTTGTTAGCACCAAATCGAGTAACAGGTATGGAGTTTAACAACAACCAGATATCAGTGTTGACTCCAAATAATCGAAACATGCGCGGCAGGCAGGAAGCATGATATGCAAGTACTCTTAATGCATTATGGTTGCTGGGGCAGTTTATACATTAGGCTGCACCGCCTCAGAGCAACCCCTGATGAAAAGGCAAAACATACAAGGAAAAAATTAGGATCTACAACTTTGCAAGGATAGAGATGCAAGTTATACTGTGCTTTCTGATCTATACTAACATCAGTTCAGATTTGAAAATCTGATAACGGAAACAACTGACGGAGTAGCGGCATGAAGATATTAGTTGATCAATACTTCGAACCAGTCACAAGAGCAAGAGTGCAATCACACTATTAGATCAATTCTTTTGGAACAATAATAACCAGGGGAAGATGTTAAACCTTCATGTCCTCGTAAAGGACAGCGGCAACCAGACTACAAGAAGCGGGTCATCATAAACTGACGACCTGTACATAGGATTCAATTAACAAGGTGGCTTCCCTCAGGAATTCCAGTCTACCGTGCAACAAATCTACAGATGGAAAGAAGAGGACTTCAGAGTTGTCAAACCCTGAAGCAGAGCTGATATTAGAAGCCAATCGTCTTCAGTTGATGAAACAAGATTGGAGAAAGCGGAGAATGCTTACTTGAACAGTTTCACCGAAGAAGTCGAAGACGTTACCTGGTGCATAGCTCATGGAGATCCAAATGGCAAGAATGATTACCAAAAGAAAAAGTGGTAAGGTATTTAACTGTAAACTATTAAAAATGTGTTAAACAATCTATTAAGACTATAGGCCCAAAGTTATATGTAATAAGTACGGACATCTTAAAGTAAACTGTAAAGAGAAAGTCTCTACAAAATCTCCTTCAACTGTAATGAAACTTTTAATACAGAGTTTAATATAAATTTAAGATTTTGTGAAGCTGAATGTAGTCTTTTAGAACTAGATAAACAACTCGTAACTAGTTGTATCTTATTTGAGAAAACTCGATAAAGGTGTTTGGGTAATAGATACTGCTGCCACGAGTCATTTTTGTAATGACAAGAGTTTATTTTAGATCTTAAGCCGATAACTAACATGAAAAATGTCGTTAGCAACGGAGGATAAAAGTTGTCCCGCAGAAGGAATCGGTACACTTAGATTTCGGGTAAAAATATAAGGGGAGTTTTCATGAAATAACTTTGACTGATGTGTATTATTTAATCCTGTTGAGGAGAAATTTATTATCCGGTTCCAGATTAGAAAGTAAAGGTGCGCATTTTTGGGTACTGAAAGTAAAATAAATGTTTTTTAATAAAGACTGGATAAAATTGTTCTCGGCGACACGCGAAAATTTGTATTTTTTTAAGCCGGATCATTATATTATACCAAAGAGTAAAGAAATTAGTTTTTTTTAGTGATGTAACCGCTTAAAACAAAATTCGATCAATAGAAATATGGCATCAACGCTTTTGTCATATTAATAACGATTATTTGGTAAAAACTAGTAAAAATGATAGTGTAAAAGGTCTCCCATGCTTAACTGATAATGGTAAGACCCATTGTATACCGTGTAAATTAGCAAAGTCCAAGAGAGTTTCATTCAAAAAAGACGGGGGCCGTAAGATCAAAACGTCATTGAATTGCTGCATATGGACCTCTGTGGTCCAATGCCAACTGAAAGTCAAGGCGGTAATAAATATTTCTTGAGTATAATTGACGATTATTCAAAGGTGACTATATTTCCATCCGAAATAAATCTGACGTATTTCATACGTTTATAAGATTTCAGAAACGAGCAGAACGTTTTCTAAGTAAAAAGGTAATAGCAGTTAGAACTGATGGTGGACTAGAATTTTGTAATAAAGATATGGATAATTTCTTGACAGAACTGGGTATAAAGCATGAGGTAACAAATTCATATACGCCAGAAATGAATGGGGTCGCGGAGAGATTCAATTTAACCGCTCTAGATGGCATCAAAACATTGCTTAAGTCTAGTGAAGTTCCCATAAGTTTTGGGGGAGAAGCATTACTTTGTTTCACTTATGCGTGGAATCGAATTTGTCACAAAGACAGTAACAAAACGCCTTTCGAAAATATTCAGGTAGAAAACCATCGGTATTGCATCTAAAACCTTTTGGATGTTTGGCATATGCTGCGTGCCAAGACAAATTAGAAAAATTCAATATGCGTGCGAAAAATAGGGAATTATGATGGGATACGCAAAACGTACTATGGGTTATAGAATATGGTTGATAGATGAAAATAAATTAGTCGAGACTATTAATGTAAGATTCGATGAAAATAAGAGGGAATTAATTTTTAGACAAAAAGTTAATAGTAACCTTGATATAATTTAAACCTTCCTGATTATTATGATGATGAGGGATGATTTTGATAGAGTAAAAGATTCATTAACGAGTCGTTTAGTTTCAAAGACAAGTACGGAAACGCCCTCAACATCTGAAAAACCAGAAGTATCTTCCGATAATCATAGCTTGATCCCATGTACAGAGGTTAAGTGGATTCGAAATATAGGTAGGAAAGTAACTGGATCTAACGTATATTATAGTATAGAAGGGGAAGCAAACCAGATTGAAATCTTTTAACGAAATAGAGAGATACTGTAAGAGGCATAATATTGAGTATGATCCTAGTTTATTTAATTTTAGAAAAGATAATACCGAATCCCAGGATTTTCAGGATTTGTCAGAGCAACAAGCTCTTTATGGTTGAAGTAACTATTCCTAATTGTTACAAACAGGCGATAAGATCCAGAGACGCATCTAAATGGCATGATGCAATGGATAAAGAAATTAACGTAATGATGGAACGTAAAGTTTGGGATTTAGTTGATCATCCGGATAATATAAAAATTTTAGAAAACCATTGGGTTTATACCATTAAATATGATGAAAAATAATAAAATTGTTAGATACAAGGCCCGCTTAGTTGCACGAGGTAACACACAATTACGAGGTGAGTCATTTGACGAGGTATTTCAAGAATACCAATTAGAACTTTCAAAAGTTAAATCATTAAAACTAAGATGTTATTCAGACTCGGATTTTGCTACAAATAGGAATGATCGAGTGTCAATGGGAGGGTTCATAACTTTATAGCCAAACTCCAATTTCATGGCGAACTTTCAAGCAAAAATCCGTTAGTCTGTCGACCATGGAAGCTGAGTATGTTAGTTTAACAGAAGAAGCTATGAATTCATTTGGCTAAAGAATGAAATTGATAATAAAAGTTTAAATTTGGAATTAAGTGAAAATGTAATGTTTTGTGATAATCAAGCTGCTACAAGTTTTTCAAAAGTCACCGGTAGAAAATTATAGAACAAAAACATATCGATGTTCGTTATCATTTTCTAAGGAATTTGATATACGACAAGGTTTTCCAAATTAAATATATAGGTACCAAAAAATAATTTGGCGGACATTTTTACCAAAACCCATGGTAAAGGAAAATTGTTAGAATTCTTTGTAGAAAATTATTTCCTTTAGAGAATAAGACTTGTTTTTTAAGATTAAAATATTAGTTTGTTTATTACAATAAAGATTGTGAATAAAATGTATTTTTTTTGTGTTAAATTGTATAACATGTGATTATAGATTAAAATTAATTTACTGATTTGTAAGAGATAATGGTACGAGATTGTGGCAAATAGGGGGCCGATTGTTAGACATTTAAAAAAATCGGATCCAAATTTTTATGATCTCCTTTGTGTTGTTTTTCCAATCCCGTTCCATGATGTCAATGAAAGTAAGCACACCGATTTCGAACCTGATCTTTTTTGAGTTTCGTGATTTGAGGTTGGCAGCAACTGCCATGCAAATCGAGCTAGTATTT
Organism: Trichonephila clavipes; assembly: GCA_019973935.1. NCBI lineage: Eukaryota > Metazoa > Arthropoda > Arachnida > Araneae > Nephilidae > Trichonephila > Trichonephila clavipes. The sequence continues at coordinate 1,065 of BMAU01007131.1, read as the reverse complement.
AAACTCGGCTCATGTTAGTTTTTAAAAAAAAGGAAGGAGAAACAGAAATATAAGAAGTGTGTGAGGGTGAGAACGGTTGGTTGGCAATGCAACTGCAGGTTGCATCACCATTTTAGATTAGAAATTAATTTTACAATATTAGAAGACGGTTCGAATCGGATGTTCTGGTAATGTTAAGCTTATTTGAACTTATTGTTTTTATCGCTCCAGTAACGAGCAGAGTGACTTTTATGATTGATTATTAAAGGCCAATTTTAAGAAACTGTTTTTTCGTCTTCATGCCTCCTTGACACATAAATTTCACTGCTAGCTTTGCAAAAATTTAAATTAGCTTACCAATAAGTGTAACAGTTACAGACATATCCCATTGAGCTTTTCATCTATTTTTGATGAAACCAACATTCGTCATCTCCCTTAATATAGTTTTGTGCATTTTGTTTGATTGACATTTTAGGTTTAACACTTATATCTTGCGTGCTGCCAACAGGACAAAGAATCTGTATAAAAATTTTTCTGCTCCCATTTCTTCATTGTGAGGCCTAAGAAAAACAAAAAAACAAAAATTAAATTATAATAAATGATATTTATATTCTACAAATCCAGATTAGTGATTTGTATGTATGCATTTATAATTTATGCTTTTAACATAAAATATTTAGAAAGATTTGTATAAGTACTTTTTCGTTTTTTGATTCTGAAGTACGATGATAAATTAAAATTCTAAATCGTTTTTTTTCTATCTTGAAATGCTTATTGAAATAATGCGAACAACGTTAATTGTACATTTTAAAAGAAAAAAATCTTACTTATATGCTGTAAGCGAATTACATTTTTACAATCACATAACGATAAATTTCATTTTTTAAAAAATTATACCTCATTTTCAATTGTTTTTTAAACAGGAACACAAATTTAACACATTTTAAAGAGTTGCGGTAGCCTAGAGTAGTCAAGGTATCGGGTCATGGCAGGCATGTCATGAGTTCGAACCCAGTACCACTAAAGACCCACCGTGTAGGGTATAGCGATGCACGTTAAATATGTCGAGAGCTGAAACATCCTCCC
>BMAU01007130.1:7500-14979 GCA_019973935.1 Trichonephila clavipes | reverse complement strand
TTACGTATTGCTTAATCAGTCATTCATCCAAACATGTATCCGTATTTAAAAGATAAATTACAATACACACGCGCATGCGCGCAAAACTTGATCAAGGCTTTAACGTTCTCCCATTGGTGTGGTTTGCGAGAAGTTAGGAGAGGTGGTGCCTGCTCGGGTGTCGTTCTCGTCACTCTGACCATGGTTCAAAAATTACAAAAAGTCCGTCACCACACTCACTCATATCTCTCTCTCTCTCTCTCTCTCTCTCTCTATATATATATATATATATATATATATATACATATAAACATATAAGTATGTGGGGAGGAGGGTTTTACTTTTTTAAATATCTGACACCAAAAATTAACTGACATTTAAAAGGTTACATATTTAACAAAATTAATTAATAAGAAATCAAAGAGCAAATATACTCTCTCTCTTCCTTATCTTCCAAATTATTTAAAGAACTACTAGAGTTTTCACTACGAACTTAATTTTCTAGAATAAGTGTTCAAGCAGATTATCGTTCAAGTTGAATGTCAAGGACTTTTTAATGAAATTCGAAATGCATCGTTGGTATAAAAAATTGCTACTTAAGCTGACAGTTATTCATTTACTAAAAATAATTCAAAAAGCGGAAGAGAATTTAGGTTTGATGATTATTAATTCGCTTATGTAGTTTCAATTGCTTTCTTTGAAATAAATTTTGGTACTTAAATTTATAAGCCAGCACATTAATTTATTTTGTAATAAATTTATATATCTAAAGATCTTCTCCTTTCCAAGCATTGCAACTCAAGCGCTTTCTCAGTCAGTTAACACCATCTTGATCTATTCGATGCTGTATTCTTCCATCGGTTAGCCTTCACAAGTCCTTCAACCAATTTTTACTTCCCACATCCCATCCCACATTTTTCTCCGGTCTTCTTCTTTTCTTTACCTTTCTGGAGTCAAGAAAGCTGTTTTCTTAACAAGGAATTCAAAGGTTTTGTCAGGAAGTTCAAGATTGCATCCTATTTTTCTGATTCGGTTTTCTCAGCGTGAGCCAAAAGCTTATTTTTAACTTTTCTCTCGAAAGTCATCCAATCCCTTTAATTTCTTAATTTGTTACTTAACTGATGTTCTTTACCATGTGTACGTATTAGTATTCGTCTGCACACTTTTGGTGTATATTGCATATCGTACATAAAAATAATGTTTAATATTCAGCGTGATATTTGTTCTGCATTTCGTCAACGAGTTGTAACAACTAAATAAATTGTATATGTAAACTATAGACATAAAGGAGGGGGGAGGGAGAAAAAAATACATAACACAAAGATAAGCATAATTTGAGTGGTTTTATACTTTTGTAAAATACTGTATATATATATAAATATATATTTGATCTTTTATACAATTGTCATTCTTTTAGCTTACTATTTATTAGAAAAAAAAATACACGTGCTATAATTAGGCTTAAATCTTTTTTCAGACTTGGTTTTTCTACAACTTTGCTTACACTATTATGTAATACGCTTCTGCTGAAGAGGAATGTTGGAATCCCATAAAAAAGCAAGGATTTAATCCTAATTCTCTTTCCATTTATGATATATATATATATAACCTGTAACTCTCTTTTAATTTTTATTTCTATTCTTTTTATTCTTTTGTTTAGTGCCACATTCCAGCCATTCTCTCATGCTTTTGAATCTGCATCAGGGTCCAGAATCTGGCAGCAACTTATTTGTTGCACTCAGATTTAACGCGGGCTCTCGCATTTTTAAGTGCAATTTTTAGTAAGTTACCTTCCCATCTTGTAATTGGATTTAGATATTCCTATCCATTACTTTCAATAGGTTTTTGCTCAGTATTATTTACACAAAAAGTTGGAAGGTTGCCAAGCAAAAACATGTTCAACCCCACTTTTATGTAACTTATTTTTATATATTAGCTGTCCTAAGTCAGCAATGTTTATAATACTGCAGCATCCATTTTATAATTTTTAATCTCGGTTGCTCTCGTGTCCTTCATTGTGAGATTTTCCAATGTCTATGTCTATTGAGGGATGTTTATCTCTTGTTTGTAGAGAATTAGACTATATATATATATATATATATATATATATATATATATATATATATTGGTTTGTTGCTCTTGGTTTTCTTACTCCATAATTTTTCTATTATTTGCATTGTTGGATAATTTATTATGTCTATACTTATTTTATTACCATGTGTATACATATAGCTATCTTTCTTATATTTACAGTGAAACGTACTGTGGAAGAAAAATAATTCTGAGAAACTAGTAATCAAATTATGCTATTTCTAAAGAAAGTGAGTTTATTAAAACCACAAGCCACTAAAATAATCTTATTGCCTAGGAAATGAACTAGAAAGGTCTACTCAAGAAAATGAAAAATTAATTCATTGAATGCCGAATAATTCTATTTGTTACATGTTAATCTCTTAAGCGCGTTTCTTTAAGAATATTTTTAAGAGGTCTTAAAAGGATGAATGTTTCAAGAATAAAAAATCTTAATTTTCTTTGTTTAAAACCATTTATTCATACTTAATTTCTCAAGCGCTTTCTTTCTTCATGAGTCTTAAAAGGCAGCTTTAAAAACCATTTCGCATTCAAAAAGAAGTCACTTGTGAATTATTTTTAGGAAATTGGAACCATTTATAATCAGATCATGTTTTTTAAAATGAGAAAAATTTCCAAGAGAACTGATCTGGGGACTATACAATGTCCTAGTAGAATGAAAATTTGATTGAGGCTTAGAAATAATATATTGTGTACCCATTTCATGACCTTCATTAAAAAAATTCAAAATTTTTATTTGTAGAATAGTTTTGTCCTTTTTCCATACGATACTGTTTTTTATTTTTTATAAGGAAATTTAATATTATGAACAAAAATTTCTAAATATGAAATTCAAAAAAAAAAATCCCCTTTACGCTTTTTTTTTTTTTTGTTTAAAAAGTTTTGAGAATGAAAAAACGAATTTTGAATTTAAAAGTTTCTAGCTTTGATTTTTATTGGAATATTTTTCACATTTGGAGCCACAATGATTTTTTATAAATGCATTAATGTATTTTCCTTCATGCATACATAGTTATATATTATTATACATGTAAAGAGATGTTTTAGAGATAAATTTAACTGTATGTGTGTGTTCTTTGCCAAACCTTTAATAAAATATTATGTGTTTGAGATTTAATTTTTATTTTATGTTTATGTTATTCCTTAACCCTCCTTCACATTAATAATATACTAAAAGGCTATATATATACATATAAAAATATAATAAAATAAAATATAGAGACATAATGTAAATCCTATAAAACGAAGAATGTATAAAAATGGATTTGATAACCTATATAAAAACCAACCAAAATATAAGTAGACATTTCAATTTATATAGTTTTTTTACATAATGATATTTTGTAAAATAATTTTATATTTGAGAAGTTTTTAGATTCTAAATTTGGGGTATACCATAAAATTCTGATTATGTGCCTCCTCTATTTGTACAACTAGAAAACATAAAATTTTTTTTTTTGAATCGACTATTTATGTAGATTAACAGCAAATTTCTTTTTTGAAAACTTTTTTTTTGTCAGAGTAAAACCTCCTATAAATACACTCTGCTAATGTTAGAAATATTTTATATTTAGAAAGAGGTGTCGAATTGACACAAAATTAATAACTCTTAGAAACGTAAATGTATTTAATAAAAGACAAATCGGGAAATGAAAAACCTATCGCGATATTGGGAAGGGGGGAGAAGCTACTCATGAGTGATGTATGTAATAGAAGGGAAAGCTCAAACTAAGCTTACACAGTGGAAGTTGTGAAGAAGGGGCATATATATATTGTTTAGTTTTTTTCGTCAATTAAAACATATTAATACTAGGGGTTAACCACCCATTTCGCAGGATAGTTTATGATGTTATATGAATATATACTATTTATACATATACATGAATATATATATAAATTAAGGATATCTTAGGATTAAGAATTCGATTGTATTGAGAGAGAAAAATATTCATACAACTCTCGTCTCTTGATTTAAAAAGGACAGAACTTCTAAACAAAGATTTCTAAAGTAGAAGCAGAATTAATTTTTACGCTCTCGTAACCCCTTCCCCAAGTGGATTTTCGCGAAACCCATTTTTAGTGGATCTCTACTCAATAAAATAAACATACTGGCCAACTCTCAAGTCTAAATCTAATAGTTCAAAAATAGAGTTTTTTTTGTCAATTTTCTCCAGTAACCACTTTTTATAGTCGATTTTCGTAAGGCCCGTTCTTAGCAAATTTCAATTTAACGATAGAAAAGTATGTAACAAACTTCATTATTGTAGGTCTAGCAGCTCGAAAACGGAATTTTTTTATTTATCAATACGCCACAATACATCTCTCCTTCCCCATAGAAGTCGATTTCCGCAAAAATCCTTTCTTAATGGATTTCCATTCAACTATAAAGTGACATGTATGATAAATTTTTATTACGATAAGAAGTAGTTCGATATTAGAATTTTTTTTATAAATACGTCTAATTAACTCATGAAAGACAATCATCGTAAAGTTCATTCTTAGCGGATCTATATTCCACAAAAAAAGAAATATGTCTACAAAATTTCAAGCCTGTTGATCTAACACAGCTCAAAAACGAGAATATTTAACGCTCTTTAAGCCCTCGCAACGCCCCTTGGGAGTCAATTTACGCAAAACCCCTTCTGTGACGGACCTTAACTATATGAATGGAAAACACCTACCAAATTTCAAGTTTGTAGATACAATAGTTGAAAATGGACATATTTATCTATAACGCCCCTTTTAAGCCCTCGTAACGCCCCTTCGTGATCGATCTTCACAAGATCCGTTCTTAGCGGATGTCTACTCCACGACAAGAACATGCCTACCAAATTTCAGGTCAGAAGGTCTAATAGAGAGATATCCTGAGAGTAAGTGAGTTACTTGCTTTTCTCCTTTACATATATAGATTGGGATTTTTCTACAATATTTTGCATAGATTTTGTTATTTAATACATTTTAAATCGATTTAGCAATAAAATTTGATCAAAAACAGTGTTCATTACTTAAAATTATTATTAATAATATATTTTGTACACATTTTATAGTTTGGTAAACTTTTTTATAAATTAAATATCCACTTTGAATTTTTTGTTAGCATAAATTGGTGCATAAAATAGATATTTTCAGAATATTATTTTTTTTTTATTTGTGTTGTTTTCAGCATAAATTAATTGATACGCTTTCAAGTTTACTATTTTCGAATTGCCATAACTGGAAAACATATCAATTTACTTTTTTAAGTAGCGTTATTTAAGGAATGAACTGATTTCCCCCCAATTTAAACATTGCTTTAAAATGTTCGTAATGATTTGGTGTTGCTTGGAAAATAAATATTTGATTTTAAACATAGATAGAGTGGATTGTAAACATCAGATAGTGAGTATAATTTTTAATCAATTGTTGAAACGAAGTACAAGTTGTTATGGTAACACATTTCGAGCAGTAGTAAACCTAATTTTATTTTTAAACATCTCAGTCTTACTTCTTAGTGTGGCCACGTTAGTCTAATGGTGCTTAAGATTCGTGGCCAACGAGTCACGGGTTCGAGTCCTTGTGCCAATGAAGACCCGCTGTGTAGAAGGGGCTGATGTACGGTAAATCTGTCGAGCTCAAAGTCATCCTGTTGGCTTGGTGTGATAGTTTGGAGAGGGAGATACCAGTTTACTTGTCATTCTCGGGACTTGACCGAGGTTTACAATTACGAGGTTCGTCGCCAATAGCCTGTAGGTGTATTGGGGATATGGATCACTATGTATTTATTCCATTGCAGTTTCGCAAAAAAAATATCACCTTACTGAGCTCACAGATATCTCCTGCAAATCATAGTTTAGCTCTTTAGTTAACAATACGAATATTTATATGAGGTTAAATTCTTGTTTCAAAATAGCAAATTCTCCGATAAAATTCAATATTTTTGTTTCGGTTGCTTTCTTTCTGAAAGTTTAATATAGAGGGAGGATTCTAATATGAATAATCTTCCTTAACCCGTTTTATCTCAATTTATTCATTTTGTTTAAATTTGAGAAGAATCATATTTTCTGTTGTTAATGAAACCTAAATAAACTAAATATAGAAAAGTCTGAAATTTGTTCATATTTTATATAAGAAATCTGACACGTCCTCTAAATAGGACACTGGGATAAAGGGGATAAAATTTGCACTTACATGTTTTAGTGTTTTCTTTAACAATGTAAAGCAATTTCCGAGTACAAAATTTTGCTTTATTTGAATAATACTTTCTTTTTTACAAGATAGTTCACTTTTCTGTTGAATTTCACTCTAATCTTGGTGGAAAGATTGAAAGCAAGCTTGACAACGTGTTTTGTCCTATATGCCACAGTATGTTTTGGGTTTCCCTTTGTAGCTCTCTCTTTGACAAAAACTCTATTCTTCTCACTTAAGTAAGAAATGACCTTTACTGTCTTTACGGATGTCTCATTTTGCATCAGAAGGTACAGCCGAGATCCTAGGTCTACCTGATGTTCTTATCACGGCACTTTTAGATAAACTGTTGTTACAGTTCTTCGGAATTCCTTCAAGTTTAGGACATCTTTGTTGAGAATTTTGTGAATTATATATCCAAGCGTTTGTCATAGCCGTATCCAGTGAACGTATAAGAAGTGGCCAATACATCTTTCTCCCTACGAATTCTAATGTAATAAAGACCAGCCAACCAGTCGTGGTGATCCACACCGCCGATATGTTTGTTGTAATAATTTATCAAACTCTGTCTTAACTTTATCTTCTGTCCTTACACTTACCTCCAAATTTCATGAAATGATTATTAAGTACGGCAAACAAAGGTTTTATTTTGAAGGATTGATCCCGGTCATGCTCACTCACAGTTCCATCATCCACAAAGTGTAAATGAGATTTCAACTTTCGCATAAGATTTTGTGACATGTAATTTTTCACAAGGTTAACCCTTTGTCGGCCACATTATGATTTACTGCAGTTTTTTTTTCATGGGATATTTTTTTTAATCACTACATTCAAATTAAGGGATATACATAAACAAAATACTCAACTTTGGGAAATTTAATTAGTTAAGCTAATTAATTAATTAAAGATATTCAACTGTAAAATTAATTATATACACTGTTTATTTAAAATAAAGAGTCAAATCGTTTTCTAAGGTCTTAATTTACATACAAAAAAATAAGACACTTAAATTTTGACATTAACTATTTTTTCGGGACAAAAATGATAATCCTCGCAATCCGCTGAAAACGCCGTCAGCTGAAAACACAGTTTCTATTATAAAACTATTCACCTTCCCCACTAAAATACTCATCATAGAACCCGTACTGCCATATATCTTGGAAGAGTGAATTTCAAAAAAATATTCCTGCTAAATATCGACAGAATATTCGTACAAATGGTTATTTTACGTCCTTTTAAAGTGAG